>JABUQX010130477.1:0-38889 GCA_015478945.1 Trachelipus rathkii
TCCTTTATGCGACATTATATTCAATGATACTAATATTCTATTCTATTTATACTACTTTTATTCTTTCCGATATCATTGATAATTATTAGTATTATTAGTATAATTAATTACTTATTTATTAATTCACATATTACCTTATATTATTATTACAAGTATTATTATTATTACTTTTCCCCAGTCTTGGGGAGGAAGGAAGGAAGATAATAATATAATAATAATAATAATATAATAATAATAATAATATTTAATATTATAAATATATTATAAATAATTAATAATGAATAATTAATAATAATAATAATGAATAATAAATATAATTAGGATGAATCCATGGGATATACTTTTTTTTTTTTGAGTAAGTGCTATATGGAGCTACCAAATTCAGGAATTTAATCTTATGAGCCAGAGTCAGTTCCGAAATCACCGCACGCACGCGGCTTCGTTGTTTATCTTTGTTTTAGAAATCATAAGATATATATACCATTATATATATGAGGGCTGGAGAGATTGAAGTGAAAAGAAGAAGAGGTTCATCGCTAACCTTAAGACGCACTTATAATTATAGGGGCCCTCTGACAGTCGTTTAGAGAGTCGCACACCCTCACGACGAAAATGGCTTATCCGTAAGTAGACCCTGGGAACGGCAGAAAGGACATTTAGGGGGATTCTCCCTTGCCATGAAGTAGCTATGTTTCACATTAGTATGGCCAATTGGCAAACGAGCCAGGACAACCTCGACTCCGGCGAAAGACGACGACGCAAATCCCCTGAGAGGCTTTATGCTTTACGCAGTTCGGGTTCTCACCACGATTAATCCTCTGACCAACCCTCTGCTAAACGCGAGGAGCCTGGTTTGAGTCGGGAGCAGAAATCAGCGGCTGGGAGGTGTCCCAGGAAGATGGCCACAGGTGTAAGTATCGTCGACAGGTAATTTTGTAGGTGGCGGCGTGATAGGCCGCTTTATCAGCTAATTCGCTTACCCAGGATACCCACGTGATAGGACTCAGAAAACGTAAAATACTTGTGTTTAGCATGCACCATACATAGAAACCCTTGGATGACGGAAACCAAAGGATATCCGGTCCGTTTGATCTTGTAGTGCAAGAAGAGCACTCTGCGAGTCAGAAGAAATCGTATACATGTCAGGCAGATCTAGTGTCAAAATCCTATTAATAACCAAAGTCAGCGCAACTAACTCGGCCGTAAAGACGGACGAGTCAGAAGGGAGAGTGTGGTACACAGTATGGTCCGGAAAGACCGCTGATGCACCCACACCACCCTCTTCGCCTTGAGCCGTCGGTGTAGATGCTCACAGAGCTCCCATAGAGAGCCAGAAAGGAAGCCTTCAGTAGAGACGGATGGTGTCCGGATTTAGATAAGGCAGACAACCTCATGCACACCACAGGAGGCAGATACAACCAATAAGGGCAGAAATCACTGTAGTTAAATTGTAAAACAGCCCGAAAAGTGAGGCGGAGAAACGGAAGAGAGAAGCTACAACCACAGCAAACGGACAACAGGCAGGAAAACGAGGAAAACTTTGCACGATGGGGAGGATCAATGGCGATGGCTGGGATTTGTAAGCGAAAAAAGAATATAATATATTATATATACTATATATATATAAGGGTATTTTGTTACCTGTGTTTAATATATATGAGTAGGTATATATATATTATTGAATATATATTTGCAATTTCAACCTTTATTTAAATATATATATATATATTTTGAACAATATATATATTACGAATATAATATTATTATGATACTATTATATATATATATAATATATTATATATTTATATATTATATTTATATATATTATATTATAATTTATTTAAACACCATTTCTAAACTTCTACAAATACCTAACATATATATTATATACTATATATATATATACGTATATATATATATATACTATTTATATTATATATATATATATTATTATATAGGTATTTATATATCTATATGATAGTTTTTTTTTTCAGTATTGTGAAAGGAGTTCTAACTACGAGAGAGAAGTTTCTAAAATTCTGTCCGAAGGAAAAATCGCTACAAGATTATATTTCCTTAAATTTGGCGAATTAGTTTTATTAGTTTCTAATTAATTATATATTATATTTTTTTATTTGTTTTCATTTTAATAATGTTAAAAAATGAATTGATGCTCAGACTGACTTTTTAGTTATTAGGCACAAAATTCATGTATAAACTGGCTTAGATTTATAGAAAATCTAAAATCGTGTAAAATTAGTTATTTGACGACCAAAGGAATATTAAGTTGTAAAAAATAGGAATTAAATACTTTTTTTAAGTTATTATTTTGCAAAATTATGTAATTATAATGATTTGTTTGTTTTTTTTTTATAATCAGTACTGCAAATCTTACCAAGGAAGATCCGGTTTTAGGGCCCTTCATCGATCTAATGATTTTGTAATTTTATTTAAAAGAATTTTGTAAAGATGGTTAGTATTGAATCACTTCGATTAATCGGTTTTAAATAATCGGAAAAAATTGCATGCAGTACTCCCGTATTATCTCAGAAGTAGTTTTTTTTTGTGTCGAGTTAATTTGTATTATTATACAGGTTTGTCAATTTTCATATTCATTTTCGTAAGTATTTTAGCATTACTTTCTATTGAAGAACAATCAACACTCTAGTTACCTGATCATGGGAGGATAATCAAAACGATCAAGAGGAAAAACCCCGCGAAACAGTAGAAAGAGGAGTAAAATTAGTTTCAAATTCAAAGGAGAAAAGAAGAAATACGCGATATGACCGTAACCTTGGTAGGCCGGCGGAGGCGTAGAAAGATGCGGCAGAATTTCCGGGATCAACTATTGTCGGTAATGCTTTGGTCAGGAGGAAACCTTGGTAGTGGTTGGTGAATGGTAGACAAGAAAGTATGTTAGTATATCTTGCAAACAATGGTCGGAGAGTATTTTGGAAGGAAATTTATCAAAATTTTAGACATAAATTATGGTTAGTATTTGAAAAAAGAACACAGAATCCAAGAACTTTATAAATTGTTATCTTCTTCTTCGAAATCAGTAGGTGAGGTAGAGTTTTCAGAAGCATGGTAGTTTATGTAAGTAGATTTGATTGACTTTGTTAGGAAAATGTATTGCATCAGGAATTGAAGTTGAATTATTGGATGAGGGTTAAACTGGTAGGTTTTTGTTATTTTGAGGAGTAGTTATTGAAAGAACTTAGATGTAAAAATTCGTTGGATGATGTTAGTTCCTAGATGGCGAAATGAAATTACATAAGAGAGTTGAGTGATTAGTTATATTGATGGATATTATTTGGTTGAGATAGCCGTTAAAGGTAGGTCAGGAAAAAGTGATTTAAGAATTTTGGCTAATGTGCATTGGTGAAAAGAAAAGGATATTATATGCTTTAACTGTACCTAAAGAAGGACTAATGAAGTATCAATGCCCTTGAAATAAAATAAGTTTGAAAATTAAGTTTGTAAAAATTGTCGCGGAGAAGGCCAATGTTGAATCGGTCTGTAGATTCAAAGACAGGTTTTTGTGGAACCTGTGGAAAAAAGGGTCATCTAAGATACCACTGTTCAAGATTCGGTGGAAAAAAACGTGGAAGATAACAAGGGAGAAATAGTTCTATTAGGAGAACTCCATATTGACAACTATGAAAGAAATGATAAAGATGTTTGGGGTATCATAGATACAGGATGCCCTAATACTGTTGTTGGCGAGTTGTGACTAGGGTATATAATGAGTTCAATGAGCGAGGAAGAATTAGAAGAAATGTACCGAACAGAAAAAAAGATATGCAAAAACTATTTCTTTGGTAATGATAAATTTGAGAGTAAAAGCAAAATGAATATCCCAATCCTCCTTGGGGATAGAAGGTTTATCTAGAAACTGAGATTCTAGAAGGTAATATTCCTCTGCTTATTGGAACTAAAGTACTCGAAAAACTCCAGTCGAAAATTAATTTTAAAAGAAATGATTTCTTAGATGCAATTGAAACTTTTGTTGAAGGGAAAAATATTCTTTTTGTGAAAGATGAGAAAGGTCATTTGAGAAATAAAGTTTTGAAGAACTAGACAAGAAGGAAAAAGTGTTTTTGTTAAATATAAAGGAAGAGAGATTGGTTAGAAAAGTGATCAAGAAATGGGAAAAGATTGTAGGAACATTTCACCTTCAGTTCGGACCATTTTGTAGTTTTGTAGAAACTTAATAGAAACCTGTTAAATCAAGTATGCATAAAAACAATCAAAATTTTGAGATCAATTAAAAAGAAAAAGGATTTCAACATATTTAAAAACTATGTGACTAAATTGTGATATTTGTAAGAGATTTAAAAAAAACTCCTAGTAAACCTGTATAGGTTTGCCCCCTTTTTTAGCTAAAGAAGGTCAATGAACTCTTAGCATTAAGATATTGGTGAAATAGTACGGCGATCAAATTTCGTTGTTATTAAATAGATTGGAATACGAAAGATTCTTCTAAGCAAATGGATAATAAAAGTAAAAGACCTGAGGAGAATGATTTAGAAATTGTAATGGAAAGTTGGATAGGAATTTTCGGTACATCAGAGGAAGTTTATATAAACTGATGGTGGAAGGGAAAATTCAGAATAAGGATTTTAATGAATTTACACGATATTTGTTTTGGGTATAGACTTTTAAGCTTCTGCTAGGCTTGAAAAGTCCGTGAAGGCAATGGCAAATGTGAGAGAATGTGTAGGAATGTGCCTAAAATGATAAGCCTAAGAAAAGTACAAGAAGAAAACTGGAGAAAGCCAATGGGCTCTGTTCTATTGGATAGTAATGCGAGGAATGTTGTGATTAATTTTCAACGGGTGGTTTTTTCTCTTCAAGACAATATATGTGTTCTGGATTATTATAATACAACGATGAAGAACGAAGAAGTAGTACAACTCCGGCTCAATTGGAAAGAAATTGGGAAGGAATCAAGTTAAATGATTATTTGAATATTCAATTGTTAAAAAATTAGCAAGTAATTTTAATACAAGTGTAGATTGTAGAAATAGATAAAAAGAGCTTTAAAACTACAATGTCAGTACATTTCTAAACTTGAAGGAGGCGGCAGCCTTTAGGAGATCAGGTTAAGTTTTCTATAAGAAGGAAGAATGAAAAAGATGGAGAGGGACAGGCGCTACAAGTGGTCTGGGAGAGGAAGGAAAAACCGTGTGGGTGAGACATGGAGGTAACATGTGAAAGAAATTAACAAAGTGCATATAACAAGAATACAAAAAAAAAATCATGAGGAAGATGAAGTTGATGAGAGTGAGGAGAACTCATCTAGTGAAGAAGGAGGAAAATTAATATGTGAAGATTAGTGAGGATGGAGGAGGTAAGAAGAGTTGAAGGGATGTATTGACAATGCAAAAGTTTAATATATTTCCAAGCTATAAGATAGGAGGAGAATTATGGCTTACAGGAACGGAAATGAAGAATTGCGTGGATTAAAATATAAAAATTCGTGAGTAGAGGAGGAAAAAAAGGAAGTGTTTAATAATATTAATATTCTTAATAATATTATTAATAGTGACAATGAGGAAAAAGAATGGATAAACGGTGAAGATTAGATGTGAAAGAAACAAAAGCTAGAGAAAACATAAAAGCAAAATATAATAGAGGAATGAGGAAGAAATAGGCCATATGATGATGAAGAACATATATTTAGGAGAAATGGAAAGACTGGAAAAATGGCGAAAGAGTAAAAAATGCAAAAAAAATGAATTCTTTTTAAGCTGGAAGGAAAATGAAGTTTATGAAGAGGTAGATTTGATATAAAAACATGAGATTCCTGTGAGAACACAGTTATGGGATAATAAGTCAAAAGAAAAAGGAGAGGGATATATTTGTAAAGCCCGTCTAGTTGTTCGAAGGTATTCATGGATAAAAATATTTTCAGACAAAGACTAATGTGGCTTGTGAATCTCCTACTTTATCAATTTTGAAGGTTTAAAAAGTTTTATTGACTATAATAAAAATGAATGATTGGAGAATAAATACTTTAGATGTTAAAACAGCATATCTTCAAGGGAAACACTTTATAAGGGATGTCTATTTAGTATTACCAGATGAAGCAAAGACAGAAAAAATTTGGAAACTCTGGAAGGCAGTATACTGTTTAAATGATGCTGCAAGAAGTTGGTATGACAGTCTGAGTGACATAATGAAAGAAACTGGAGGTGAGAAAAGTAAAGTTGAAAAAATAATATTTTTCAGGAAGAAAAAATGTAAATTGAAACTCGAGAAATGAACCTGAAAAAGTTATGTGATCACATGATTTATGGAGGTGAAGAAAGTTTCCATGAAAAAATAATTGGAAAATCTATCAGCTTAAATTAATGGGATAATGATGTGCGAAAGTTATTAAATCTTGTTTTAAGATACTCTTTAAGCGAAAAAAAATGAAGCCATTACAATGGAATCAGAACAACAATATATATACAAGAGAACTATTAAAGAAAATCGACATAGGAAAAAGGAAGAATTTGGATGAAAATTTGAGTAAGGAAGAACAGACGTCTTATCGGTCTATATTAGGAAAAACTCAATTGGCTAGCACAGCATACTCGGCCTGAGTTGAGCTTCCCTGTGAGCAAATTAGGAGAAATATGCAATGTGCTAATGGTCATAAACTGAGTGAAATAAATAAAGTAGTCGAAAAGACAAAAAAGATAAAGACTGAGTTGGTAATAGAGAAATTAAAAAAGGGAAAATTAGTTCTAGAAGTCTATCCTGACGCATCTTTTGGTAATATTGATGAAGGTAAGACTCAAATTGGTTACTGTGTATTATTAAAGGATAGTAATGGAAGGAAGAACACAATTGTGTGGAAGTCCGAAATTTAGCAATAGAGAGTTTGTGGATCACTTTAAGCTGGTGACTATGAGTATGGTAGAAAAGCAATAGATGGGCTGAATATTATAAAATTTTTTTTTTTTTTTTTAAAATTGGGGGAAAAAAGAAATTAAGGATGTGAATGACGGAGGAAGATTTTAAGTAGTAGATAATCGTCAAACCTGATTGAATCTCTTCCGTGATAATATTCGTCAAGTCCGGTATTTGCAAAAATAGAAATGTGAAGAATAGATATGTTGAATTCAAATCTAAATTGGAAGGATGGATAATTAAGAAAATAAGAATGGATAAGCAACAGACGACGCAAATTGCTGACGGATTAACAAAGAGAAAAAGTAATAATAAAACTCTGGAGTTTTTAATCAGATATAGACTAAGGAGGAGATTAGAGGGGAGTAAGAAATTTTTTTATATTAGTATTGATGTTTTTTTTCAGTTTGCGGAAGGAGTCCTAACTACGAGAGAGAAGTTTCTAAAATTCTGTCCGAAGGAAAAATCGCTACAAGATTAATTTATTAAATTTGCGAATTAGTTTTATTAGTTCTAATTCTAATTATTTATTATATTTTTTTATTTGTTTTTTTCAGGCTGTGTTAAAATGAATTGATCTCAGACGAACTTTTTAGTAATACAAAACATGATAAACTGTAGCATCACAGAAAAATATAAAATGTGTAAAAATTAGTCATTTGACGACAAAGGAATATTAAAGTGGTAAAAATAGGAAAAATTCACTTTTTAAGTTTATATTTGCGTTATTATGATTTAACAAGGATACGTTATAATGGTTTTTTTTTATAATTCTTTTTTTTTATCTTAAAGGAAGATCGGTTTTTTAGGGCCCCTTCATCGATCTACCATGATTTTGTTTTTAATTTATTTAAAAAGAATTTTGCTATAGATGTTAGTACTTTCGAATTCACTTCGATAATAGTTTTTAATCGGTAAAAATGAATGCTAGTACTCCGTATTATCTTTTTCAAAGTAAGTTTTATTTGTGTCAAAAGTATTGTATTATTAAAAGGTTTTGTCAATATATATATAATATATTCTTTCTTTCCATTTATCTACATCTTTGCCCCAAGACTTGGGTAAGTGCGTGTCATGCATCGGAAAAAGAAAAGGCAGCAGAAGAATATGACAAAAGTCGAAAGGAAAGCCCAGCTTACCGCCCCTCTGTCCATTAATTAGTGAGAACTCGTACACAGGACAAAAATCTACCGTAGAGCTTTCATGGGACGCGACGGACTCCCACTATGGTATATCGTCAATGGTAAGGGTTATCCTTGGTCCAGGTTGGGCACCACCATGCCCATACATAAACATCCGCCAATTCACTCCTATTTATGGCACCTTATATTCTCGCCTCTGCCAAACTCACATTTTTTCTCCTCCAGGCATTCGTTCAACCGACTCAATCATTTCTCTTCGGTTTCCCAGCCGGTTGATTCCAGCACACTCACCACTATTACATCCGCTTAACCTACCGACTATCATTTCCATCTTTCCACATGACCAAAGCATCTCAACATACTTTCATTTATTCTCTCATTTACCCCTTTCTTCACACCAACCAACACATCTCTAATACGTTCATTCCTCATTTTATCATTCTTCTCAAACCTAACACTCCACTAAGATTGTCCATCTGAACACACTTGAACTTTAGTCTATACTTTCTTTATTCCAGAACCGCATAGTCTCACTAAACTATACATTAAACACAAGTACAATCACCCTCCATATTAAGACCCTAGCGCACTCCAGACTTAGTCCACTTTACATTCCCAACGATTTAATTGCACCGACCACCTTCCTGCCATTCACAACTTTCCTTACTACACTCTGCATCATCCGTCCGCTTCTGCAATGCCAACATATATCCTAAATTATTAAACTCAGACACTTGTTCAAGCTTCTCACCATTAACAATTAACTTTCACACTGAGGACTGTCCTACTCACAACCATAAACCTTACTCTTTATCTTATGTTAACTTTCAACGCCTCCTTTTAACCACCCTGCAAATCTCTCTACCAATCCTCTCAAACTCTCTTCAGATTCGCCAGACAAAACAATCATCCGAATATAATAGGTAGGGCACCCTGCCACTCCATCTCCATTCTCCACCATTTCCTGCCTTTCCCCTGCCATCCCCTACCTCTAATCTTTCATAACCCCCATCCATATAACAATTGAATAACCAAGGAGACATAACACAACCTGCCTCACTCAGCTATTAATACTAAACCAAACACTTTTTGAACCATTTATTCTTACACACGCCTTCACTATCGTCATACATATTTTGAAAACCATTCAAGAAGCCTACCACCACACCATATATCACTAACACCTGCCAACATAGAGCTTCCTATTAACCCTATTTCATACGCCTGTTGCAATCCATAAAACCTAACATTACAATTTAATTCTTCTTCTTCTCCCCCATTTTTCAATCATTTGTTTCAAAAGTAAAATTTGATCCACACCATTCTCTACAAAAGCTAGAATCTTTGGGTTTTTTCTTTTTTTTCCACCAATCAGTCCTTCAGTCACTCGGACCACTCTTTCCAAAATACCAGCATATATTCTTCCCTACAACACTTAATATACTAATTCCTCTATAATTTCTACAGTTCCTTTTATTTCCCTTACCCTTATATAAGGGTACTGATTACTGCTCTTTCCAACCATCGGAACTATACCCTCCATAAAACGCTTTATTTACACAACTTCCGATCCAATCAATCACCCATCTCGGCCTCCGTTCTTGATCATTTCGCCAGTAATTTCATCTATACGCTGCAGATTTACCATTCTGCACACTTTCTCACTTCTCCCATTACCTGCCTCCCTTGCTAATAACTCTTATATCCAAATACCTATTCCTCTTGCACATCAAACCCACACACAATTCACTATCACCTCTTCATTCATGTTAATCTTTTAGAATATTTCCTAAGTGTTCTTTTCCCACTCCCCTCACAACACCCATTTCATCAGTTACAGAAACACCATCGCTATTCATTATTCTGAGCAGGTTCCCCTTATTCTCATTCTTAAATTATAAAAGTGTAAATAGTAATTAACAATATTTAGGCCCTTACCAGAGCAAAAATATTTTCCGCCGAGAAAAAGTAAGTTCTTAGAAACAACTGAAAAAGAGGGGATAAACTTCCACGTTTTCTCAAGAGATTTTATTCCATTTCCGTCTACACTGACGGAATTTTGGATTTAGATACAAATTGTAGACATTTCAAGCGTCTTCTGAATAGAGTATAACAATAATATTTAGGCCCTATGTTCACCAGCATTAATTACCCTAAGTTATATCCTTATCCCTTATATTAGATTTAATCCATTTTATACCCTAGATTTACACCCTATATTCTTCAAAATCACACGAGTTATATTACTACACTCTTTATTCATGGCCATTTTATAATTTAAATTTAATCTTTATACCCTATATTCGCCAGGGTTTTATACCCTAAATTTATTTATACCCCATAATAGCCATCATACAAGTCACAGCCAGTAGCCTGTATCTACTTCAGCGGACTGCCTACAAGATATTAACTTATACCATACTATTGTGATAGAATTGCTAAAGCATGAAGCAGATTATGCCATTTGAAGACTGGTCATGTAATCTAGGTTCAGAGTTACCTCAATTCCATTTCTGGTCCCTTTAATTACCTTACGTCAAGCTTATAGGAGCTGGTACTGATATTATGATTGTAACTATTACGTTGAGGGCTGACTTCACCATTTCTTCTACTATACAGGTCCTTATAAGTCGTACTAAATGAATTACGAGATCCACTTGGATATTTCTTATAGAACTCGATACTACTAATACGCATACTATCTTTAAGGTGGGTTCGCGATATACCACTACTATATCAGTAAAACATTAGGTGTTACATCAGAGAAGCAGTACTTCACAATTCTCATAGGTGTTAATTTAATGTGTTAAGATTTATTACTAGTAAGGGGAATATTTAGTTGTTCAGAAAGATACAAAGCGTATCAAATTATAATCAACCTCTTCGTTATTACAGCAAGCCACGCAGAACCAATATACCTAGTCAACGAAACAAAGTCAATATTCCTCATAATTCTCATAGAGGCAGACGGCGCGAAGATTTGGTTTAAGGCTAAGCGAGCACAGCAGAGAGGTATTACAGAAAGGGTTCAAAATGAATTCTATGTGCACGGTACGAAGCTGGATTTGGATAAAGAAGGTCCCAGCCTAGATCGCCGCACTCGTTTTAATTCAGCAGATTTTATCGCGGGCATTTAACTGCAGAAGCACACGAGTCCCAGCGAAGAGTCAGATTGAAATCGAGCCCTAAACTATGGAACGCTATCAAAGAGCCACATTCAGAGGCAACAGCTCACTCTTACAGATTGGTTCGCGAGCAGTTGCAGAACGTAGAGTCGGGAGTATGTATCCAAGCCATCGGAAGGGACACCAACAACTTCGGCTGCAAAATAAGAGCGCCAAGTGGATCTCCTTGTCTGAAAAGCAAAGACGTTGTGGATTACGCGTGGTCACTTGAACAAACCCCGGCAGGATATTAAACGATTCCTGATAAAAAGCGTCGCAACCTTTCTTACCTCAGTCTCATGCTAGGATAACACTACATTCCTTTGCTCACTACCAGGCAAATGCAGTTATATTGAGTACACTAGAAGCTCACGACTTCTGTCAATTCGTCACTTCGCAGATTCCCCATATCCATACGCCACAGAATCAACACACCGTATATTCAAATTCTTAATGCAGCGCAGCAACACATCGGTAACCACGATGAACCTTTTCACACAGCAGATGATGCACGCTACATACGTAAATGGTACTTCCCCGTCTGTATGAAGTTATCTCACGTATCTACGCTTTCCTTGCACCCAATCACTCAATCGCCTCCTACAATAGCGCTTTCATTACTCTCATTATTTTAGCTCCCATTCTCGTCCCACAGAACACGACTAGCAAATCAAATGTGATCTGAACGGTTCTTTTCAACACGAAACAAGGCTGGTCCACCGTCTGTCTCAGATGGGTGGCCTAGAACTTGAAACCAAGTCAGACTTGACTCACCCTACAGATTGTCCATTTGCTCAAAACCCTTCACTGAATGCAGGATGTCCCGAGCACCTAAACAGCTATCAGGAATATACTATCGAGTCTGCGTTAGCTATCGCACGTCTAAATCAACACTATTGCGCAGCGACACAATAGAGGTTTGAACACTCCCTGTACTTAACACGACGATAAAGGAACATATCCATTTTCACCAAGGTCTCAAAGTATCACGCACTAAATTGATTCGCTGTGCTGTATATTTAACACAATCAATTCATGTCTTTCATACAATCGATTAGACTACAGAAACAAGGATTTAATCATTAAGGCATGAAGATGTGTAAGACCATCAATCCCGCTTATGAAGGCACCACACTTCGCCAAGTAAGCAGAAGCGCAAAGGGATTAGGAGACGAGTCGAGTCACATGCACTCGGTGCAACTCCAATCTCTGCAGGTGCCACCGTGGCAGGAGTTCGCTTCGCATTCGGAACGCCGCATAGACGGAACCACTGAGCTATCTCCTTCTCGGTATTTCTTAAATACTTTAGTGGCAAAGACATCTCAGCCCACCACTTAGTATCAAACACAGTCATTCCTCACCACATCACACAAACGAAAGCCTCGCAACGAGGACTGTCTTCAACCTCAAACATAATGGGAATACACTTATCTACGTTACCTTTTCAACCCCTTCTTTTAACAAACCTGCCATAATCCTTTTTCAATCAATCGCCACGTTCAATTTACTTTTGTCAGTGTAAAAGAATAGATTTACATTCTCGGACATTTAATTGTTGCCGGCGAAGTTATTTCTTTCTGAGAAAAATGTAAATGAAACCTGTAAACTGTACACTTCATTGACATAAAAAAACTTATAACAGAATATTCGTTTTCTACTCCACTGAGTGCACAAGTAGTTTATCGAAATATCGATTATCATTACAAAAAAAATCCAATTTGGAAGCTCGTTTTGATAAGAAGTTGTGAAACTATTGAAAAGTTTAAATAACCATTCTGAATGACAACGTCCAACAGCAGAGCGCTGTCTTCCTTGATTTACAAAAAGCCTTAACACCTTTCTTCAAAACACACATCGAGCAAGAAAGACTTCCCGCCTTACAATGCGTTCGATCGACGAAAAGTAACTTTTATTATGGGACAAGATTTTATATAATACAACGGATCGGATAACATTCTGCTCAATCAAAGTAGAACAGGCGAATTTCTTTTTTATAAAATTGTAAAGGTAAGTTACATAACTTTTTTATAATAATTTCATGTACTACATTTTTTTCAAATTTTTCTAGATTACATGGAACCTTTACGGTCATGCAATGCTCTCATTTTTGGAAAACACACACACAGCACTCACCGCCACCAACTAACACAAAACACATCACACCATATATATTATAAAATATACTATACACCTATTATATATATATATCATATAGTAGTATATAGTCATAATACGTATATATAACTAAATTACACATAAACACACAAACTATATTAAAAATACTATATATATAGATAGTGCACTATACGAGACATACACCACATTATATAGATATATATATATTAATAGTAGTGTCAATACAAGCCGTACTATTGATAATATATCTAACTTATAGTATATACTAGTATATATATATATAGTATAATTATGAGTGTAATGTATATTACCTATATTTATATATATATATATATATAACATACACTAAACTAATATAATAACTATATTAATATATATATATATAATTATATATATAAATATATATTATATATATATATATATATCCTACTATAGTACTATATAATATATATATACTCTTAATATATATATATATATATATATATATTCTATATTATTATTATTATTATTATACATTCACATTTTATAGGTGTAAATGCGGACGTGGCAAGCCTCTCTCATTCACACTTCCCCACATCTCGCCCTCACCCACCTCCTCCACCCGCACTATATCCCTCGCCAACACCCTACCTTCCACTACCCTCCCTCATCCCTACCTCCTCCAGCATCTCCTTTCTCCATCACTATTCACCTTCACTTCTTGGCCTCCCCTTACCTCTCCTTCCTATACACCTTCCCTTCCGACCAAAACTCTTTCTAACTCATCTCTGTTTCCCCATTTCTCCCTAAATGTCCCATCCAATCCTAACCATCTGTTCTCCGTCTTCCGAACTCAGATCCATCCTGCCTCCAATCTACTATATCTACTTTCCGCTACCGACCTTGGGAAGAGCTTCAGGCTTCTATTCCTAATTCCTCTCCTTTCATCAGCTGACCTCCACAAACTACGCTCTCAACCCCTTCATTCAAATACTCTCAACATACTTTTTCCATAGACCTGGCATTCAACCCCCACGTTTTACACCCATACAACACCGCTGGTACAACAGATTTTCTCAAAAACATGTACTTATCTTAAATTTCTGTGATAGATCCCCTCCCTTTCCAATATTCTCTCGAGCCACTCAAAGCTCTCATCTCTTCCTATTCTTGCTCTAATCCCTAATTACAATCCCTCCCGCCTCTTCATCCGAGACTTCCATCTCATATATCGGAAAAATCATTTACTGACTTCCCAAGAACTTCAGTGTGGCCCCCACTCTGACCTCTTTAAAACCCCTCCCTCCGCTCTCCTCCTCTCCCTCAACACTAACTGCCCTTTACTCTTACGTGGGTTTATTTTAAGCTCCCTTCTTTATGTCCACATTCTCTCAAACACTCCCTCACCAAATAACCTCAGCCCTTCGCGCATCTCGCCACAGGGCAAGTAATCATCCGCAAAACAGTATCGATGTTCACTTCCCTTCTATCATTCCCATTCATTAATTCCAACCCCCTCCCCCCCCTCACCATTCCTCTGCAAACACTCTCCATAAACAAATTGAAATAGCCACAGCGACATTACAGTCCCCCTCGCCTCAATCCAACCATCCCAAACATCTCACTCTCCCCGCCTAACACTCTCACACACATTCTATTATTCCCATAAAAAGCCCTAATACCTTTCCCTAATTTACCCCCCACCCCATTTTCCTCCAACACACTCCACAATTCACCCCTATTTACTCCTATCATATGCTTTCTCTTAATCTAGAAAACACCCATACACTTTCCTTTCCTCTCTATACTTTTCTCCAGCAAGCATCTTTAATGTAAACACTTGATCCACACACCCCTTCCCTCTAAACCCTCCTTGTTCTACCCCCCATTCTCCCCTCCGTTAAACCTCTTACTACTCTCCAATTCAGTATTCTTACGTACACTTTCCCTTACCAACACTTGAAAGAACATATACCTCTATAATTTCCACATCCCATCCTATCCCTTTCCCTTATCAGAAGGAACCAAACAACATCCTCCAATCCTGTGGTCAACGTCACCACTCTCCAACATATTTATATATCTATACAGCCATCCTCACCCCTCTACCTCCTTCTGCAAACTTTCCATTCTCACACGCAATCCAGACCTGCGGACTCCTTTTTTTCCTTTATTCACACCCCTAATATTTCCCCCATTTGTATTTCATCCTCCTCCTCCCTCCCACTTTCAATTTCCCTCCGCTATCTCCCTAAGTTCTCCTCCCTACCCCCCCCCTTCATTCAATAGTCATGCTAAGAGTACTCCCCCCACCTTCCTCACCCTATCCTCTCCTTCTATCCACTCCCCATCTCCTCCCTTAATCCCTCCACCAACCCCTCCTTCTTCTTCCTTTTTTATTAAACTTCTTTCCAGAACAAGTTACTCCCGAGTTCAAAATTTTCGTCATTCTTTATACACCATTCCCCTTTTGCTCTTCTTCGTCCTCTCCACCGCCTCTTTGCTTCCACTCTACCCTTTCTATATTCTTCCCATTAGTCTTCTCTCCCTACTTCTCCAAGACCATTTCAACATAAGCCTCTTTTTCCTTTTCACCACCCTCATTCGACTCCTCACTCCGACCTTCAAGCTCCCTTTCCTTCTGCTTGCCCCCACACCCTCTTTACTCCACATACCCTTCTGGCTTCTTCACAAATCTGCCCTCTCTGATCTCTTCCACTCCCCTCCCCTACCCAATTCCCGTCCCTCTCACGTTTCTCCACCTGCCCTCCATACCTCTCCTAAACACCCTCACACACTAACTCCTCCAATTTTTCCACCTTTATCCCTTCCACTCTCCTCTTTTTCTCCCCTCTATCTCTCTGTCACCTCTCCTCCCACCCTTATCCTGGCAACCACCAAATAGTGATCCGATATCCCCCTCCCCACCCCTCTAAATTACATTTACATCTAACAGTCTACCTCTATCTTCCCATTTACACACACATAATCTATGTAACGCCTTCTCCCGTTATTTCACTCTTCCATGTATACTTATGATCTCACTTTTTTTAAACCACGTATTCCCTGATCACTATCATTCTTCTTTGCGACTACACGCAAACCTCTACAGAACTTTCTACGGTGTCCTGTTTCGGCAGGGCAATAAGAACCAGCAATGGGACACTTGGAACGTATGGAGACGTCACATCAGCATTCTGCGCCTTGGGTGCCATGGCAGACCCAAATGCCATTGACGATTGGATGCAACTGGGGCGATTTGTGGTCTTGCTCTACGATCGCATTAGCACAGGGTCGGTTGTGGAAACCATTACATTCCTAATCCCCTACCCAGCGAAAGGTCCTATTATTCTCCACCAACCCACGCATCCCACTCCCAGCATAAGTCAAATCTCCCAAATACGATCAGAATTTTTTACACTTTACCCCCAAAACTTTCCCAACACTCATTCAGCTCTCCCCCAAATCTTTTCTCTCTCCTCCTCCCTGCTTCCATTCAGATCTAGGTGCGATGACGCCACATAAAAAACCAACATTTCCCAAACCCGAATTCGCTTTTACCCACATTATCACATAGAATCTGCAATCACCTGTTTACACGCATCTCACCTGGTTACACAATCTCACCTTGTCCCTCATCTCTTTCCTCATAACTAATCCCACATTCCCTCGCCCCTCACTCTCATCGTGTCAACCCGAAATCAATACACCTTGTAAATCTCCACAAAATTCGATCTCCCGCTCTGTCCTTTCAACTTGAGTTTCTGTTATCCCCTAGCACACCCAAACAATCTTTTCCTCAAAAACATTCAACCCTATTTCCGTCCCTCTTCAAATCCTCGTTTTCGCACCTTGCACATTCATACACCCACCACCATACACTCTGAAATTACCAGACTCTCCCCCCATCTTTCCTACTTTCTATAAATAATCATCAATGCGAGCTGTACACGAGGCTTTATGGGCAACCCACCAGTCTTTGAAATCTCCCAACACCTAGCGGCTACCACAGGTTTGTTATTGTTGAGTCCAAATGAATGACTACCCTGTTCCAGCACGCGCTCACCAACCACAATGAACAACTAAAAAAATACACTAAAATAATAAAACAATAACAGGTCGATACTTAAAAACCTAAAACTACTCCCAATAAAACTTAAAAATGCACAAATATCAGTAAAAATTTAAAATAGGTTATACCACCCACACATTCATGATTAATTCTTTCGCTACCCCCAATAAATATATTATAGGGTATAGTATTAGAGTAATAATAGTACTAAATTTAAGTACTATTGATTCAATATAGTGGTATATAGGTATATATATAGGTATATATATGTAATATAATATATATATTCTAATGTCGACTACTTACTATACTATTTATATATATATATTTATACTATTATATATATATTGTAGTAAACTATCATAATATTATATATGTCAAGAAAAACTATTTATATATATAGTACATAGGGGATAAACCTTATTATATTATCTATATTATATATATTATAGCTATAATGTATAGGCTACATAATATAATACTCATAGGATATATTTATATGTATAACTAAGTACGTATATATAGATGAGTTATATAGTACACTATATATAACGTATATATATACTGTACAATAAATTATATATATATATAGCCTAATTTAATAATATACCTCAATATATATATATATATTATATTATATATATATATATATATATATATATATAAGGTATATAATATAATACGTGTACTATTCATTTCATATAAGTAGTATATATCTAAACACTATATTATATATCATAATGTATATATATCACATCTTATATATAGTTAGTACTTAGAGGGCTTTAGTGTATTCAAATTCAAACAGTAGCTAAAATATGCATTTTTTCAATAGATATCTCCCAACAACTACAAAGTAGCTACACGGGATAAAGGGAATACATTGTGAAATGCTGAGTACAAGTGCGGAAAATGTCAAAAGAAAAAAAAAAAAAATATTGCAACAAACTACAATAGCTACAGCAAGAAGGAATACATTTTTGGAATCGACTTGTATCAAGCAAATTGGAAAAATGTTAAAAAAATTAATTTTAATAAAGTAAAATATATATTGGCTATTTTTTTAGGAGCAGGGACAATAATATATATATAATTAATAATTATAATATATACTAATATATATAATAAGATAATAAAAATATAATACTATATATATAATATAGCACAATATACCGGTATGAAATTTTAGTAGTTTATTTAGGTATATATATATATATATATATATCAATAAATAATCTAGTAATTTAGTTAACTAGTATCATATATATATATATATTTTTTTGAAAAGGTAATGATTTTTACTCGGCAATGTAGGGGCTCGAGCTGACGGAAACACAGGGGGGACGTTTTTCCATACCCCGTCAGGGAGAAGTTGGTAGAGGAGAACCACCACGCGAGCTATTACTCTCTGCAAATATACACAAGAGACGCGAGGGGTTCCGTGAGACCCTCCCCGTGGAGAGGTGGGGAATGCATAGTCCTACCCCGTAAGTTCCCCGGAAGGCCGAGCACACCCCGATCTCTGCCATCGGTGCGGCTATATGCCTCTGTGGTTACTTGCTTTAGTAAAAAAAAAGAAGGGAAAGCAAAATTTAATAGATGATTTATTTGATTGTTTTATTTTTATTTTTTTTTTTTTTTACATTTTCCGACAACTAAAAATTATTAGACCAGGCAATTCAGCAATCGCTATTCCTTTTCTCCCTGTAGCTATTGTACGTGGCTAGTTGAGATATGAGATAAAGATATATATCAGAAATTTTCTGCTGTCTATTTGAATACATTCTTTCTATATATATTACCTATATTATATATATATTATCATATATTATTATTTATAATATATAATTATTATAATAAAAATATATATATATATAAACAGTTATTGCTTTGCGAATATTATGATATATATAATATTAAAGTATAAAAACTATATATATATATTAATAATAATATATATAAATATATATATATATATATATATATATATATATATATAATATTATATATATACCCATAAATCTATCGAAAGAAGAAATTTCTAGAGCTAGTGTATAGGTAGAAGCAATATATATAAATATATATACCGATATATATTAACACATAATTTATAATATATATAGGTATTATTTATATATTGGGTGTGTGTGTGTGAGTGAGTAAAATTGACAATTTATTAAACTACCAATTTTTTTTTAAGGACCTGAGCCTGAGTATATATTAGATATTACATATATACCCATATAAGTATTATATATATATATATTTTTCTAATACAATTATATATTATCATATATATATATATACTATTTAATATAATAATATATTATATATAATACTAATGCTTATACAATTATGACTTATACTAATACATAATATATAATATATATATATATATACTATATTATATATGTTATATTTATTATGAATTAATACATAAGTATATATTATATATATAAATATTTAACCATTATATATATTATATTCATATATAAAGTTTATAAATATATATATATATTATACTATCACATATGAGTATATATATATAATATATATAAATATATATATATAATATAGAATAATATATATTTATACATATTTATATATATATAAAGGATTTATACCAGAGACATATATATATATAGTGATATAATATATATATCATACATATATAGTAACATAATAAAATATAATACAATAAATGAATATCTAAATATATATATATATAACTATATACAAATATATATATAATCTAGTATAAATATATTATATATATAATATATCTATATATATTTATAATATACTAAAAATATATATATATATATATATATATTATATATATCTATAATACCTTAATATATATATATACTATAACTAATATATATATTATATTATATATATTATATTATATATATATATAATATAAAAATATAATAATATATATTATATATATATAGTAATGATATATATATATATATATATATAGATATAATATATAGATATTTATATAATATATAATTATATATATATATATATATACTAAAAATATATATATATAATATAAATATTATATATATACTATTATACATATTATATATATAAAAATAAATATATATATGAGTTAACCACCATGTTTGCAATTCAACGTAAATATGACGAATTGAATGTCAAGAATTTTATAATTAGGATCCTTCATACGAGAGAATTTGGGAATTTGAAACGTAGGAATTGTTATAGACAGGATTTCGGAGTCGAAAAGGCGGGGCGAAGAAAAGAGTCGGGCCGGAGCCGGAGGCAGAGAAGGAGCCGGAACCTGGAACCAAGGAAACTAAAGTTTAATAGTGTGGATTTACAAGCAGAAGTCAAGGCAAATTTGTGGAGGTGGTAACCGAATACCGGAAGAGAAACTATCTCTTTTAACAATACATATGAATTGGTTTTCGGAATTGATGCCAGAGCGGATCCGGAGACGGAGTTGAAAAGCAGGGAAAAAACAAATAAACATTTTTAAGTACTCATATTGAGCAAATTATATTTCTGAAAGATAAGGAAATTATCGACAAAACAAATGGCTGATATGGTAAACCCCCCCATCTTTCAATTTAGTTGTTGTGTTTGTTTTGTTTGTGTTTTGTGGTTTTATCTTATTTTGTGGAGTTCTATGTAGTTATACGAAAATTTTTATAATGGTTATCCCAGGAAAATATGAAATTATCATAGTATGTCAAAGTAAGTGGTTATAACTATAATTTCTAATATCAAGTATTTGTGTTGGTGTGATTTGGGTTTTGTTATTGTGTTTTTGTGTTTGTGGTGGTGTTGTATTTGTCTGAACCGGTGAGAATAGTGATGATCTTTGTAGACGCTTATTTCTATTTAGAAAAGGAATTTTTTCTCTTAATTTTGTCCCACGAATATATTTCGTAGAATAAGCTCTAAATTTTTGTATGCTCCTTTTCCTTATGATTTTATTAAAAAATTTTATATATGCCGTAAGTTTCTACAAATGTTTACGTATAAGATAAAATCATCACTTCTGCTTTTCAGAATTCTATTTTGAGATCACAATATAATGATTTTACTCTTCACCATATCTGTCAACAGGAATAACATTTATTTTAATGTGAGATGGATGAGAGGAAAAATATGGTAGACAAGTTTGATTTAGTTATATGGTTGTTTCTTGCCTATATCACTTTTTTATATAATATGAGTTTATTGGAGTATTAAGATTATTTGCTGAGTTTAAACAATACTTGAATGTTCCTGAATAAAAATAGGTAATTTTTACATCCTATCAACTTAGTGTTTTTCTTGATATCAAAATTTCTGTATTCTATGTATAGGCTTTTTTCTGGCTTTGTCTTTGTTTTTTTAAAAATTCATCAGTTTGAACAAAGTAAAATTCCTAATATGAAAAGGTATTGAGGACTAATTAATATTTAAATAATTACTAAAATTATATGTTGTAATTTTTAATAATAATTATGTTTATAATAAATTTATTTAATTATAAGTTCAAATTATTTAATAACTATTTTATCAAGTAGGCGCAGAACGAAAAATAGTTAGAATGAAAAATCCCTTTAGAATGGGACTTTGTTTACTATAAATTGACATTTTATTGTTGTTTTAATTTGTGTTTGTAGTTTTTCTTTTTCTTTTTAATTTTAATTTTTATGCTTAAATGAATTATAAATTCTTTTTATCTTGTTTTAAAAGGTTTGCAATTATGGACGGACAGACGCATCAATCTCCATTGATTTTCCTCTCTATTCCTTTCTTCACATTAAAAAATAATGTTAGTCTTTAACATTTTTTTCCACTTAACTGGTTCCGATATTTGATCCTCAACACCTTCAAAAAATAAGTTTCCGTTTTCCTCTACTAGTCATCGTACCATTTAGAAAACTTAGCCTGATCCAAAATCAAGTTCATAAGATAGTCGGCGTGTTTTTACATTCAATGATGACATGAGTCACCGTATACATTCTAGCTCTATATGATTCTAGATCAATAGGTCAAGTTAAGTAGAAGGAGATAGTAAAACTCCCTCTCTGTGGAAATTAGATAACTTTAAAGTCATTCCATTTCTCACCTGCAACTACTTGGCATGTAATTTGAAGTTTATAATTTTATGAATGTTTTAAAACATACCCGTATTTAGATTATGACTTTACCATTCCGATTTTTAGGGATATGTTAAGTAAATATTCAACGTTAACCCATTTAGTATTCTGAACTTATTATTATTTCAATAGATATTATTATAGAAAATTGCATATATTGAAGCAGTTTCCTTTTTATAAATAATATAGATCATTGTAGAACCTACTAAAATCTTTGCAAGGAGCTTGTGGGGGTTATTTACAAGAAGTCACATTTGGATGTTGTCATGTAGTGGGTGGGTAGCATGTTTCGAGATCCGGGTTTATATCCGTATGAGATTTAGTGATTAACTGCCCTTTTTCAGGTTATGTTTAAAGTATATTTGGTTATACTTGAGAATAATGACATTTAAATTTGTCTCTATTATAACTTTTATTTTTTTTTTGTTTTATCTTTTAGGTCGCGGATATTAGATCATTATGTACCTGCGTTGGGAGGAGTGGATGGCGATCTTCGTGATAGAACCAGACACTAGTGGTTGACTTGTTAGATGGGTAGGTGTTCGGAGAAATGGGAACCGCTGTTCCAAAATTGCCGAATCCGCTTGTTATGTACGGTTGGTTTAATGGCATCAATCAACTCAGCATAATGAGCACGAGGATCAAATATGGGGGCAAGGGGGGAAAGGTCTGATCGGAATCTTTTTATTTGTGTAATGGTCAGAAGGGGATAAAAATCTAAATATCAGAACTATTAGAAATCTTGGCATTTCAACTTGGGAAATATCAGTTGGGTGTGGTATCTGGTTAGGTGCAGAACTGGAATAAAATATTGAATATAATAATATTTTATAATAATATATAATAATGAAATTTTCAAGAATATAACGAAAAAGATCTTAATACTTGCCTTGTTAAGAAAAATCCCTCAGTTTCCTTCTTATTCTTTAATTTTGACTTTATAACAATGTATGTACAAAAAAAAAACATAATATTAAATTAATAATTCATATATCATTATAGATAAATAAAAATATTTTATTATTATTATCCAAAGAAAATACTACTCAGATTAAAAAACTCACAGAATTTCTTCACAACACCTGTTACTTACTCTCTCTCTCTCTCATCTCTTCTTGTCTAATTCCATCTCTCTCTCTCTCTCTCAAACTCTCTCTCTCTCATCATCTTCTCTCTCCCTTCTCTCTCCCTCTCTCCTCCTCCCCCTTTGGAATTTTCTAGTATTTTATTATTACTGACTCATTCTTGTGAGTACTCTTATCATTATATATTTTTATATCTCATAATTTTAATTTTTATTATGATTTTAGCTAAATTAATTTATTTCCATTTAAGTTCTGAGGAGGAGACGATGTACTATTGTACTTGTCTCGAAACGTAAACTGCTGTTAATTTTTTAATATTTTTTAATCTCCCTGTTAGATCCTTTTAAGTGGTTTTAAATTGTTTCTTTACATTTAAGAGTTTGATCTGTTTTAAAAAACTCTCTAAGATTTTCTGGCATTATTACAAAACCACATGCGATATGTAACATATCCTATCTTAAAATTATTTTAAATCCTTTTCTCTTTTAGTAAAACATCATTTTAAATCTTATCATTTTAATGAAGAAAACATATATGCGACAGAATAACAGAAAATTTGTAATTCTTTTTAACAAAACTGTTTTAAAAAAAATTATACCAAAGTCTTTTAATATTAAAGATATGTTAATTTAACTCTAACCTTTCCAAAAAATATTCCCATGTTAATAAGAATCGACTACAACCATCAAGAAAGAATGTAATCATCTTTTCTCAATTTGCAGATTTCACTATAATTTACTTGGGATAATATACAGAATTTGTACCCATTGAGTAGGAATTTTTTTTTATAAATCAAAGATGTAAAAAGAAATTAATTTGTAACTGATTTGAAGGACATTTACATACAACAAATTGTATTCAAGTAGCTTGGCATACCTACCATATGACAATTTAATACCAGATGACTCAATTTATTTACAATCTCTGCTGTATTATCAAATTGAGTGTTTTAAAAAACTCAGCTGCTTACGGTTTGGACTTGTTTTTCATGTGGACACTTCACCTCCTAGTCAAATTAAAATATTATCTTCTTTATTCTCACTAAGATTTATACCCTATTATTTGTTTAAAAAAATACTTTACCAAAGTTTTAAATATACCAAGAAAGCATTATCAAATGTATCTCCTCAATTAAATAAAAACAAAAATATTTTATTATATCCAAAGCAGTAAAAGAAGCGGAGTTACGATGTCATTCTAAATTATTGAGATTATAAAAAAAAATTAACAATTTTGTTTGATATTAAGTTGAATATTACGAAAAAAACTATCAACTCAGACCCTTCTAACTACTCAATTATATCATTTAAGTAGTTATGTTAAACCCTCTGATTCCCAAACTGTACATCCTTAAAAAATTATCAGGTCACCAATCCATAATTATCCATATACGTAATGGTATCCTAATAACCACAAGATGGTTTCCCACTCACGAGACCCTTTTATATCGCGCCAGCAAATGATAGTTTTTTCCCAAGTTAAATAAGTGGCTAGCCTCCTTTCTTTCTCTCCGTGGTAGCACTATCTCAATCCCCTTCATTATAAAAAAATGCCATGGACTTTATGATAAAATAGGAAAGATTTATTCCCTTTAATCATTGGCTTAAACTAGTTTTGATGTATATATCAGTTTGTTACCAAATGTTTTCCCAATCCCCATCTTTCGAAGTTTATACTGACATTTTGTACCTATACATGATATACCTATACCATTCTCCAATTTATTACAAATTTACTACTCATTGTAAGTACTACAAAATTGTTTTTAACCTTAACAATTAACTTTTATACGTGATAACAAATTAATATAAGTAGCAAAGTTAATAGTGAATCAACACAGAATCTAATTTATCATGGCCACCTACCCCCAAAATATTATATTATGGATATATTTCGAATCCTAGGCTCTCTGGGAAGAAAGATACCTTTTTTTCCCACCGAGAAGGCCTCTCTTCCCCCTTAACTCCAATTGATTTACTATAGGATAAATAGGATCATGTTTGGATGATGCGATTCGTCTAGTCTGCCAATCAAACCACCCCATAATTATTATGCTCTTCCCAAATTAATAATGTTAAAAATGTTATATCAAATTAGCTTTACAAACAACAAGTTGATGATGCATTCCTTTTTTGACATTCTAATTATGCAAACAGGTACTTCTTTATCTTTTAAAGTGTAACGCAAGCCAAACACACTTATCAATTGCTCCATTATTTTTCCTCTCATCTTCTTCTCTAAAAGAATAATGTTTATTTTTAACATGTTTTTAGATTAATAAAATTATTTTATTCTCCATATTTGAAACAAGAAGTTGATTTTATCTTTCGTACATTAGAAACTTAGCCTATCCAAGATCTTTAGCCATATGAAGTGAACTCTTCCTAGCTATTTGGGATTAAGAGAAAAAATTCCTTTTCTAAATGATAAGTTAAGGTCATCCCATTCTCACCTCAACTATTGATATTAAATTTATGTTTAAAACACCTTTTACATCATCACTATAGTATTCAGTTTTTCCGGATACCTTGTCTTCACTATATGATGTATAATACACACATTTTTTTAAAACTGGGGTTACAAAAACCCTTTTGTGATAGTAGAAATACTTGCATATTTCGACGAAACATTAAAGACCCTGAAGGTCCGATTAGAACAACATAGTGTGAGTTTTTAGAAGAGATATGACCAAAATGCCATTTTAGACATTCAATCACAGATCACCCCAGGATTAGAAGGAAGGTGCACTTTGTTATTCCATTTTAAAAAATCTAAATCAATTATTTAGAATTTAATTCTAATTCAACTAAATTCTAATTTTTAATATTTCCGAAGAGGATTCTTTAATTTTATTAATAACATAATTTTCAATCTGAAAAAAATTAAAACTGAAATCAAATTTTAAGTCCTTTGATGAATGTTTATTTTTGGCATTTATTGCATTCTTCTGTTGCATCTCATATTTTAATTTTATTATTATTTTGTTCAAAATTAATTTATTTCCATTTAAAGTTCTGAGACAATCGTTGACTTGTCTCGTACCATATATGAGTTAGGAGAGAGAATTTGATTTCCCATGTTTATTCTAAAGTGTTTAAAATTGTTCTTATCTATATATATATAATATATAGATACTTATATATATATATATACTAATTATATTATATACTATATATATATATATAATATATATATATATATAGACAATATATATTGATATATATACTATTTTAATGATATAAGTATTTCATTTTATGACTATATATGATTATATATATATAAGTATATAATAATAATATTATATACCATATGAGATATATACATAAATATATATATTATAGTATATATATATATATATATATTATACTATTATATATTATCTATATTATTATATATATATATATAATATAATAATATGATCATATAATATACTATAATATATATACATATATATATATCTATAATAATATATATATAATAATATATATATATATTTATATATAATTATACATTATACTATAATATATATTATATAGCTAATATTATATAACTACATATATAGATATATATATATAATTACATATATACTATATATATATATATATATATATTATTAATACTAATATAATATTAATAATAATTATTATATATATATAGTTATATATATATATAATATATATTATCATAATATATATATATATATATATTAATATATAATATATATATACTTTATATATATAATAGTATACATAGATATTATATTATATATATTAAGTAATATATATATATAATATATATATATTTATATATATAAGTGATATATATATAAGATATATTATTATACTATAATATAGTATATATATATATACATTATATATATATAATTATAATATATATTATATAATTATATAATAATGTTATATATATATATATATATATAATTATATATATATATATAATAGTATTATACTATAATATATATATATATATACATATAATTATATATAATATATATATAATATATACTTATATACTATATATATTTATGATTATAATAATATATATATATAATATACTATTATAAATAATATAGATATATTATAGTATATAATTATATAATATATATATATAGTATCTAATATATTAGTGTTGGCCGAGCTCCGGATTTTTACGCACCGCACCGCACTGCACCAAAATGAGTGCACCAAGCACCGCACCGCACCACCGTCATCCTCTCGCACCGCACCGCAACCGCACCTCTGTTTCGAGAGCAGCACCCACCGCACCGCACCGAAGCTGACACCACAGCGCACCGCACTCGCACCGCACCAAAATTTGTTGCGCACCCACGCACCCGCAGCGCATCCGATTATATATATAGATCAAATATAGGATATATATATATTAATAATATATATAATTATATATATATATATATATAATATATATATTAATATACTATTTTATATATATAATTATTATATAATATATATATATAATATATAATATATATATATATATATATATTATATAGAGAGGGAGAGTTAATTGTCCCGAAGCATGAGATTACCCACCATTGGGAATATGGAGTGTTTAGAGTACATCCCATAGACCAGTACCCAATTATTCTTCCCTTTTCCTTCATATCCACATTCTTCTTACACTCGAGTAGACTCTCTTTCACACCACCATTAAAAAACAATTACAGACAACACTAGATCTTAAAAAGAAAATAAAAATGATATAAAAATGCAGCCACCGATTTAGTCTCCTCGGAGAACCTATAAGTGTTCCACAAAATAACCCTTTCCTCCCTACCCTCATCAGCACTAAAACATTAAAGGTCATTGACGGCTTCGGTGTATGGAGTTGGTGCCGTCACGAACTCCCGGCCTGTTTTGATACGTCTCCTTTCTTCATAAATTTTCTGAACCTTCTCCGTTTTAAATCTAATTTTCATGTTTGTTGAACATTTCATCTCCTCCTCTAAAACCTCATCTCTATATTGCTAATCCGAAAAACTAGGTTTTTGAAGCGTTCGATATTCAAGCTTCTACTCGTTACTGCCTATATTTCTTTCCTCAATTCTTCAGCCAAAAGCAGTTCGCCAAGTTGGCAATGAGTGGTTCCCGTCCTTTTTATTTGGTAGTTCCTATTATTACTACCTAATTGGCTCAAAGGCTAATCTGTCTAAATTAAATTAAACACTTCTCCTCTTCATTCACATTCTTCAGAAATATTATTCTTCTTCCAATTTTCTTCACCACGGTCAATTTCTTTCCTTTAATTCTCAAGATAAAGTTGATTGAACTTGCTCGACTTTCTATCCAGCATTACCTCGATGCATTCAAAAGGGGCACTCCATACTCGATCTCTGAGCGTCGTTGAGATGAACTCAAACATTCTAGACCTTTTCTCAATTTTGCTTCTTAATTTTATCCTTTCTTCTGTTAAATTCTTCCTCCTCTAGGTTCCTCCGATGAGTCTCATATCTCTTTTCTGTTCTATCTCTTCAGGTCTTCCGCAGAAAGACCCCCGCCTACGGCGAAAAAACGTCTTGCACTTCAGTGCTGCTAACAGGTAAGACTTACAGTCGGTACTTCGTTGATTTCCATTTGAAATGACACAGCTCCGGAAAAAAGGTTCCTCGGGTGTGCAAACGCGAGCATCTTTCTTGCTCTAGCATGAGCGGATGCACCCCATATCGTGACCTTCAACTAAACCTAGTATAACCTTGTTACACCTGCTTTCTCTCTCTATTAGCGGCAGGACTCTGCCTTTAGGAAATGACTTTTCCATCTTCAAATTTCAGAATTAAAAACCCTTTCAACTAATATTTCATCCCAAAATCGTGCAAAATCTTTCTCCATGACACCTAAAAAATTCTTTTCTCAATTAGGAAAACTGCAGTAATCTTACTGCTCCGTGTTCCTCAAGTCATTTCTACATTTTTCAAAAAAGGTTAACTCTTAACTTTGCGTCTCCTTCTTGCCCTTTTTTAGTATTTTCCGCGTATAACTGCCGGTTAACCTTTACACTAAAGCTGAACTCTTTGCTCAAACCTTTGTTCCTAATTCCACCTTAGCGATTCTAGTGCATTCTTCTTCTCCACATCCTCCCAGCTCACTTTTGGCCACCATTTTAATGTTTTAATTTCTTCAATACTCGTATTTCTAGCTTTTTCAGAGTTTAACATTAGAAAGCGTACGTTACTGGATGTATCCTCTTTAAGCTCTCCAAAATTTATCCTTTCAAAGCTTCATCTCGCCTTGTTTAAATATTCCGTCCTTCGCTTTTACTTTGCCTTTTTTCTTATCCTGGAAAAAGTTGCTCCTGACGAAAAAGGAAACCATCTCAACCTCCAACTAATCGCCAAACTCTCTAAACTTCTTTCTTCTATATTATAGAATTCTTGTAATTCGAATCTTCCTAGCAGGAAGATTTTGAAAAATTCATCTCAATTCTTCTATCTTTTATCTGCTCGCCAATGCGGCTCTCGTAAGAAGGGCTTTCCTCTGATAACCTTCTAGTCTCTGTTTCTTGTCTCTTTCTTCTATATTTCGTGAATGCCACCGTTCCACCTCATCTATAACATATGTGTTACTCATGCGTTCTGTTATTCCCAACTCCTTCACTTTCTAAAAGACCTCCTCTATTGCTCATCACCATTATCCACTCTATGCCACGGTTTCTCCACCCTACATCTACTCTCTTCATTTTGATAGACGTCGCTTCAAGTAAACAATAGTGCACCTGATAGGCGCCCGATCAACTAGCATCTATTTCTCGAATCTCTGTCATTTGAGAACAAGTTGTTTTCAATCAGACAAAATCTTAGACAGACCCTCCAGGTTTCGACCTCCACATAACTTTACACTCTTATAACATAAGATGTTTTTATTGCAAACCTCTAAGTGGAAGTTTGAAAAAATTGAAGAACCCGCTAAAAAATCCTAATCGAGGATGTCGAATATTTTAGAAACCGCAAAAAAACCGCAACCGCGGTTTTTGACAAATTTAGATCTTGTTCCATTCACTAATATATATATATATACTTATATAATAATATATACTATATATATATATATATATATTATTATACATATATACTATATATTATATATAGATATAAATATTATATATATATATATACAATATATACTATATATATATACTAATTCATACATTATATATTCATATACTAATATAACTAACTATAATTAATCTATACTAATATATATATATTATATTACAATATTATACATATATATCTAATATATATATACATATACCTATTTATATATATAGTATATTATCTTACATAACATACTTACTTAGACTAACTACTATTATCCTGGGTAGCTGTTTACTATAGTGACCGATATCCTCTTATTCATGGAGAACGATATAGCACGCCGAAATTTCATCCACTAGCGCAAAATGACCGATGACACAAGCAGGCTTTAAAGATGAGAGAGATTAAATTTCCAGCAGGAGTCATCAGAGATGGGAAGGGGAGTTCCCTAAAACAGAGTGGGCAGAAAAAAGAAAGCACCGCCACCAACTAGCCGGAATACCAAAGATACACAAAACTCGTGCGCAGACACAACACTTTTGCTACCAGGACGCGTAAAAGTGTTACTCGATGGTAAGTTCCCTCAACAATTGCCCTGCCGCACCTATATTACCAAAAGAATAAGCATACCAAATCGCGCCGAAAAAGTAGAGGATCAACGTGTAACTGAAATTCTGTACAGTGACAGTTTTATAAGCCTTTTGCTTTATTGACCCTGGTCCAAAAGCCGGGTCTGAAACCAAAGCACCCCCAATATATAACACGTCTCCATACAAGGCGAGTAGACCCTTGTATACTGGAGTACCTGAGAAGAGGGAAAAAACAAAGTTCTCCAGTCCTAAATACTCCCATTTTCTTTGAGTCTGCCCTAGCAAACGCCGTTGTGATGCTAGGTTTCCAAGACATTGTTTATATTGTCAATATTTATATTCGTTTTATTTAATATTGTTCAAAAAGGAGAGACGAGAAACCTCTAAAAGATAGAAAGTTAGAAGGTTTAGAAAGATAGATCTTTAGAAGATGGTTTTAAAGAATTGTAATTTCACAATTAGAGTCTACCCCTAACTCCGGGACATACCACCTATCCATACAGGGAGAATAGAATCGAAAATATAACAGGGATGCAATTCTAAGTAAAAGAGGTAGCAGAATTGATATGAGTTGACGAATGAAGGGTCGAGTCATTAGGTATATGAGTGGGATATAGAGTTAGAGTTGCAGGTAAGAAGATCATTAATGAAAAGTAGGAAATAAAGTAGGAGATAACCGAACCCTGAGAACACCACTATTGACAGAAAAAGAAGAAGAAAGTCGCTCCATCAACCACCACCAATATTGAGTACTGAAGAAATTAAATAATAAGCAAAGAGAAGATGGAAACCCAAAAGGGGAGCTTAGAGAGCATGACGCCGTACGCCATACCCGTTCATAATCTTATATGTCAACTCCATCACCACGCGAAGTCCCCGTAGTTTCCTAAGAGCGAAAACCATCAAATTGTTTAAATATACGGCATAAGTATATCGCTAGTAGACCTTGACGCGAAAGTGTACTGGCATAGAAAGAATGAGAATGAATAAAAGATGGCTAAAAAATTAGATTTGAGAAAATTTTACACTTTAAAAAAATACAATGAGAGCTATAGGCTAGTAGAAGGATCAGAGCGGCTTCCTTTTTCCGGTAATACTTTGGACAGTGCGTTGATTCAACACTGTAGAACAGTCTAGTATGAGACATAGAAATATAGTTGAACGAGGGCGAGGTCAGCACGGAAGAACATCCCTCAAAACTCGGAGGAAATGCCATCCGGGCCACCCGCCTTCCTATTTCATAGATCTCATACCCAGTGTAACCTATCAATAATCAATGCAGACAAGGCTGACTGAGAGAAGAAGAAGGAGGGAGGAATCCCAGAATCGTCCATGGTTGATAAGGAAAATAGGATGCCGAGAGATTGTATTTTCGATCTTGGAAATATGCAGCAGAAGCAATCAGATGAATCCAAGAGAGAAAGGCAATTTAACAGTAAGAAAGGTTTAAAAAGCTTTAGGGAAGATCCAGAAACATTTGTAATAGAAGTAGGAAGGGGGTGAGCGCACTTTCGTTTGATGAACGCCTCCTTTGCTCGTCAAGAGTATCCCTGCAACGATTCTAGCTGAATGAAAATTAGCGGAAGAGTAATAGAGAACGAGAATTTTTCCACTCCCGATACGCGCTTCCTCTAGCCTGGAATGTAGAGAGATATCGAGTATGCACTAACAACTATGGATATTGGAAATAATATTTAGGTCTTAAAGGAATAACCTGGCTCATCCCCTCAACATACAGCTCTCACTTTAGTACAAAAAGCCAACGCTTCATCAGAGTTAAACAGCCATTCCAATTATAGTTAGCATAGAAGCGACGCAAGGCCCCAAATCAGCCCGATCAACAGTTCCAGAAAAAAAAACGCATAGCAGGAGATCTTGTGGAGTAGAAGTATTAAAATCAGAGAATATAATTTGGTCAGATTTACCAATAGGACGAAGTGGTTATTATAGAGAGAAGAGACATGGGGAAACACTAGTTCCAAGTGTGTTCAAAGAATTGGTTGGAATGTGTGTTGGTTCTTTATTTAGTTGCTCCAAATCGTCGAGAATGTGGAAATGATTCGGCCTCTATAATATATATATAATATATATATATATATATTATATATATATATATATATATATATATATATATATATAATATATATATAATATATAATATATTATGGAAGTTTCAAAGAATAGATTGTTTCAGATTGAAGGGAATGAAAAAATTAATCACTAAAAGGTACATACGTAAGAGGTAAAAAGAGTTAAATGAACACATGCTTTTGGAAGAGGATGAATGGTGACTTAGAAGAATAAATAAATACTCTTCTGAAGGTAACGGCGAAAGTGTTAAGAATGAAGTAATAAGGGATGCTGCTCTAGAATATAATGAATAGGTATTGCTTTTTTAACTATGAAATGGATTGAGGGCGTGTAAAAACCATCTTCGAGAATCTGATATAATTATTAACAGATAAGAAACTGATAGCTAATGTGTGTGTTATGTGCAAGATGAAAGTATTTTGGAGTGAGTCATTAGCGAGGAGGATGTAAGTAGAGTTGAAGAAATTGAAAGATTGTCAAAATCTTCAATAAGTATAAAATTAATGGTTAAATTGATCAAGACACGGAGCGAATGTATTTTGTATCCTGATTTGGACAGTTGGGGTAATAAAAGCAGGTATAGTATGGAGTGTATAGCGAGATTGGGAGGAGAGCAGTAACTAGTATCCCTTATTATAGGTAAGGAAGAAAAGGAACTGTAGAATTAAATGAATCATTTATTCAATAATGTTCATATATATGCTGGTATTTTGATCGAAGAGTGTGTCGAGTGACTGAAACTGGATTGTGAGAAACAAGGTGGGGTGCCGTTTAGGATCAGAGGCGTGTGGATCAAATCATTTAACATTAACACCAATTAATAGAATATAAAGAGAAGAAAATAATTTATTTAGTTTATTATTTTAAACAATCGTATGATAGATTAATAGGGAACCCTATGTATGTGAAATATCCTGTGTTAGTGAGGCTTGAATGGGAAAAACCATTAGGCACAGGAAGTCTGTTTAGAATCAATTGGTTGTGCAAAAGTGATTGGTTTATATTAATACGAGTAGCAGATTTTTTATGTCACCCTTCGTTAATTCAATTGTATATGGATGGGGTATGAAAGAAATTAGATGGAATGCTGGACGTATCTTAAATCCGCTGTAACATTTGCAGAAACCGCGTTTTTTTGAATATTGGAGTATGTAGTGTTACCACTAGGCCCTACTGATCATATGCGATGATTTGTGTTGTAATCGAAGGAAAAGTTTAAAGCATTGGGTCCTCAGAGATATTTGCAGGTATTTAAGGAGCGGTTTGAAAGTAAACTTAGATAAGAGTAAGGTAGTGGTTTGTAAGTACGACAGTCCTCGGGTTTGAAGATATATAGCACATTTTTTAAACTTACCAGTTTTAAATATTTAATGTTGATGGTTTCATTGTTAACGGTTTTACTTTAGGCAGTAAGTAAAATGATGCCAGATGGCTGGCCAATAAATCGTTGGTGGACGTAAAAACAAGTCTTGGTCGCTTAGTCTAAGGGTACATTCGTACCTTTTAATGCATATGTAACTTATGTTGAATAAGAGTATAGATCTCTTAAAGTTCAACGTGTTCAGATGGACAACCTGATTAAAATGATAGATACGTATTAAATATGTGTTGAAAAAGTTAGTAAATTAAAGAATAAATTAAATACTTGGATTTTTGTCATATCGGAAAGGATGGTGAATACATTCGGCTTGGTTAAGCGGTTTTTTATATCTTGTTCTGTGAGTCGAGTGTATTGGGAATCGACCCGCTGGGAGACCCCGAATTAAAAAATGGCTATGGATGATGTCAGTATATACTCCACTAATGCTGAGGATAGAGTGTGGTTTAGCGCAAGGGAGAGAATAAAGTGGCATAATAGGATGTAATGATCGTTTTGTGAGGCATGTTGTGGCCACCTGGTCAGGATGAACCCTAACTTGTACATCATGCCATAGGAGGTCTCGTCGCGGTCCGTGAAGCGTCTAGGGTTGATTTCTGACTGCGACGAGGTCTCACCCATATTAACTGGCTTCTTTATCGACTCCGATTGTGTCTATATCCTTCATACTTACTTTCTTTCCTATGCACTGTCACGCACCTACTACCCCCACTGGGAGAAGAAGAAAAATATATATTCATTATTAAAATATATATAATAATAATATATATATATATTCTATATAATTATATATATAATATATTAATTAACTATAGATATATATATCATATTAGTACTAGTATAACTATATTCTATTCTTACTTCCATATCTAATAACTCTATATATAATAAATATATTATATATATAAAATTATCATATTCATATATATATATATAAAGATATATATATATATATATATATATAATATATATATCAATATATATATAGCTATATTAATATATATATAATATATATATCATATCTATATATCTACTATTAATATAAATATATATATTATAAATATTACATAAATTATAAATATTCGCATTGACTTTCGCATCCACAAATATTAATAATATAAATTATTTGCATTCGCCCACTCGAAAGCCTACTGGAATGCCGATAGAAAATGTCTGGCCGGAACTGCGGTTAAGAATTTAACACTTCTGTGAAGATGATTAAATATTTAGCTGACTATTGCGCTCCAAGTGATCCATAATTTGATTTGGCATCGAAACTAGAATATTAATATTAATACTCAACTTGCGAGATATTCGCTCAAATAAAACTGTTGAGAGCAATGCCGCCAATAGGTATCTTTATCAGTGCTTTGGATACGTTCATATGGTACAATAACAACGCAGAACCGGACACTGCAAATGTAATATTCTTAGGGCAATAAGTAATACAGAGGAAATTGTAAGAAAGGAAATGGAAATAAATATATATAACCAAATTCAGCTTGTAATATAAGAGATCGAGATTACCTTAAAACTAACACTAACAAAATTACAAATATATGGGACAATTGAAACAAAAATCCATAAAAAATAATTTAGTAAATTTAGAAAGAAAATGAATAATGATCTTCTATTTCGTCACGTTGAAATTCTTGTTTTGTTCTGCTAGTGAAAGTATCGTCTCTTCAACACACTACTCCAAGACTGAACTACAGAATATTCTTGAAGAAATTAGCTTAGATACGGAGTTAAAAACTTAATAGTCAGAATTAATAGCTTCTATCAAAAAATCACCCATTAGCTTTCTCCACCAAGAATTAGTCATACTCAACCAACAGTTCCTTTGTTTTCTCCGATATCATCTGTTGACATATCAGAAGCTAAATTTTCCTCTTGAAACCTTTCACTAACGTCATACCAGGTGAAGTATCTCAGCCGTATAATGGAATTTGTCAAATAATTCTTATCCCCAAGGTGTCACCGTTACCATAAATTGCTGATGCATTATTAAAAATAATTCGTTTCTTCTTGACTGTGAACTAACACAAAATCCTCCTCCTCTTCACGTCAGCTCCGTTCAACATTAAACAATTTGTATCATCTCAAGCAAAGTCAGCGAGTTTCTCTCAAAACATAGGTCAATTGCGCACACTTAATAATCGACCATGCTCATTATGAAATTACTGAAAGTTAGCGAAATTTAATTCGCTAACTTTCAGTAATACATAACGTTCACTCTATAAATATGTAATGTTGCCAAGAACTTAAGGAATCTCTATGCCAGTACGGCCAACCTGATAATAAAATAAGGTCTCCCCAATTCCATGACCAATTCTCTTCGGTAACCAATTGATCTTTATACTACCATCATTTAAGATTTCTATTATACAAATCAGCAAACACTTTTTCTCATCATTTTCAATAACTACCGATGAGAGGTATCTAATTATCCTACATATGACAGTCAAGACATAGAAATGATAAAGACGATATTGACTACTTCCATCTCTAAATTTATGGTCGTTACATTCAGAGCTGGGGCGTTGGCCCACCAAGTGCGCCTAATGCCTATCGCTTATGCGCCCACTATCAATTCGTAGCCCAAATGCGATAGGCACAATCAATTTAAAAATACAAATGAAAGGCGCACAGCCAATTCTGTGCGCCTATAGCGGCGCCTGAACAAGAACAAAGCATTTTTTTACCTTTAAAAGTTAGAACTTAGAAGCGTGGCAAACTTTTATCATTCTAAAAACCAGTGTATAAAACATACATATATATATTATATTAATATTATATAAATTATATATATTATATATACTTATATATACTACTATATATATTTATATATATATAAACTACTCTATATATATAGTATATACTATATATAATTACATAATATAAATATATATATAACACATTTATATATATATATACTATAAACCATATATATTATATATATATTACTATAGATATTAATACTACTCATATTATATATATATAAATATATATACTATAATATATATATAATATATATATATTAATAATATATAATATATATATAACTTTCAGTAGTTCTTAACTACAAATAAATGAACTATGCTCTATGAAGTTTCACTTCTTGAGCCTCCGGCTGAACCTCCTGGAAAACAGGATCACAAGGACATGGATGGATGAAAAGACGTGAATATTATTTACCGTGTTTAATACAAAAAAATTTAATAAGTGTTTTCCCTTAAAAAGGGCATCTTTATTATCCGCATAAAGCTTACTTTGCCAAATTAAATTGCAACATCACACCGGTCAACAATCGTGACCGCAAAGCGGATACAACTGCATTGAATTACTCACAAAATATTAGCATAGCCCTAACGCACTACGCCGCATAGGAGATAGCGCACGCCTCAAAATCTTTTAGGGCGCCGCCCACTCTTACATGTATTTACCTATTACTATGACGGACTATAACATTCGACTAAATAAAGATATACCTTATGCCATCCACATAAGTTAAAACTCGGACACCAATTATCAGACGCTAAGGCTTGTACTAAACTTAAAACACTCATCCTACATCGAATCTTTCCCCAAAAAATAACGATCGTCATCCTTCTGTTAATACCATCCTGGCATATCTGCTTTTTCTACTCATTTTTATTTGTTTTCTATACTCAATACACACCACTTATCCGTTCGATACACAAAGCTTCAGCTTTAATTATCTATTAGCCTTATAATATACAACCTCATTTCATCAATCCGAGTCTCCTCTATTCATAATATATATATAGATATAACCATATAATATATATATCGCTTTATATATCACCATTCAACCTTGATAACATTACATACCCCCCGTATCGGAAACTCAATATATATTCATCACTACCCCTATCACATATAATATAAATATCTAAATATAAATATTCTGATATAACTATATACATAGATTATTCCACTCTAAATTTTCTCTTTTCACTTTTTTTTTTCTTAAAATTTTTGCGAAGCCCCCCCCTGAGAATTCAGATCCCCACCCACAAACACCCCCACTCCGCACCCACCGCAATCCACCAATTTCTCGCTCTCCGCACCGCACCGCACTTTTAATTTTTTCTCCCACTCTACCACTCTTCCCAGACTCC
>JABUQX010130478.1:2500-7500 GCA_015478945.1 Trachelipus rathkii
CTATTAAGAAATCACCTTGCAATAGCAAATAATAAGATAGTTTTGGAATAGCAAAACTCTGCTCTGTTTATTTCTTTATTAATGATTTCTAATCTCTATTTTACAGTCACACAAATTAAGACAATTCACTGTTGTTCAAGAATAAATGTTTAAACTTTAAAGATCAATTTATTATTTTAAATCTGAATCCAATTATTATATAATTTTTTTGGTGTGCCAATGACAAATCTATCGCCTGCTGTTTTTAATGAAATAATACTTTTTAATGAAATATTACAATTTTTTTGAAAATCGCAGTTACAGCCGTTGGGAGAAAAGAGTCTCATTGGCTTTCTGTGCACAAAGATTTCTTATATATATATATAGCACACTCTCTTATTATTAACATATATATATATCTTATATATATATATATATACTACTATATACTATATATATATATATATATATATATATATATATATATCTTTCGTAGGGGTGTTTCGTAACATGTCGGACCCACTGAAGGGACTGATTGGGAGTCCATCATCAATCAAAAACGTTTAAATGAACATAGGGCAATATGTGCCCTCGTTTCAAAGTTACAACACATTTACTGTCATACACATACAAGGTTCGCGAAATAAAAATAATAATAATAATACGAATATGAATAATAAATTATCGCCTTAACGCATTACTTAGTGGTTCGTAAATAAATTTAATATTGTGAGGTAACAAATATTATACAATGTATAGCGTTAATAATTCAGAAATTTTCAGCACCTTCTGTGAGAGTAACAGCCCTCATGTTGCATAAACTTGAGAAGAATAATCTATTTGCTATTGCGGGAATTGTTATTGGAATGTATACCTTAAATAAATTGTGTTATACATGTATGTGCTATTTGGTTTAAGACATACGTAGTATAGTGCAAACCTTTAGTACTTTTTATTATTGTGTGTGTGTGTGTGTGTATTATTATTATTATTATTATTATTATTAATATATGTGTGTGTGTATTATTTTATGTGTGTGTGTGTGATTATTATTATTATTATTGTATTATTATTAATATTAAACCATATAAATAGTAATGACACTATTTTATTTTCCGTAGTTATTATTATTTCATTAAACTTATATAAGTATGACAGTAAATGTGCTGTAACTTTGAAACGGGGGTACATAGGACACATGTTCATATAAACGTTTTTGATTGTTTATGGACTCCCAATCAATCCCTTCAGTGGGTCCCACATGTTACGGAATACCCTGTTTATATATATTCTTATAGATTAATAATAAAATATTAAAATCAATAATGTCTACCATGTAAACCATGCAATTTAATTTTTGGATTTCGATGTGAATATCCGCCTTCGATGACTCCTTCAGAAACAGATGTTGTAAGGCATTACCTATTTGTTATGAATAGAGAACAAGTACCTTCAAAAGGTTCGGTAACAGTTAAAGATGGTTATATAATTACTACATGGGACGTGGAAGCCATTTGGACAAGGTTTTCCTTTCCAACAATAAAATATGAAGGAATAGTTTTAAGAATTCAAAGACTTATAGAATCAACTTTGAAACTAAATAAGATTCCACAAAGCAGACGAAATGATAACTTCAAAGTTATATTAAAGTCATATAATAAGATGTTTTACATTTGCACATACAGCTGTTATGATAAAAAAATCCAAAGAACTGATTGCAGATGCAAAATTAGAATACCTATTGCTGAATGGGAATTATTTGTAGGTCAAAAGAAAGGAGAAAATCAATTAGGGCCAATTGATAAAGCAGTAACAGATGAGAGAAGAAGGACGCAAGAAAAATTGGAAAGCCTTAGAGGTAAAACTGTTGTAAGTCTTGGGAGGGGTAGTGGTAGGGGTTGTTTTAGTAGTAGTATACAAGGCGGAGAAATTTGTGCAACTTCAATCGACATAGGAATAAACTTTGATGTTATAGACTAGAGGAAGATACTATGGAAAAAAAGAAAAGCGGAAATGATGCTGAATTTCTTCCTGAATTTTAATTTAGAGAAAATACTCAAAATAGATTTAGTTATAATAATTTAGCAATAAAAACTGATAGGTTTCGTGTAAGGTACAGGGCAAATGCTGCCATTATGAATACAGCGTCAAAAAATATGGGGATATTGAATGAAAGCAATATGTTGGATAGGAAAAAGGTTGAAAGGGAGAGAAAGCGTGTTAGCATCACGAATGTCATCAGAATGCAATTAGAAAACTCTAACATTGAATGCATTGGATTCGACGGCAGAAAAGATCATACTACACAAAAGCTGGAACTGAATAAGAGGAACACTATGTTATCAGAGAACCAGATGATATTTACATGACTAATGTTACACCAGATACTGGGAACGCCAAATGTATTACTGATGAAATAATAACTTTCATAATCGATTCTAATAGCAAAAAAACTCCCTTAAAGCAATTCTTTGCGATGGGACTCCAGTTAACACTGGAAGAGTTGGTGGAGTTTTGAGAATGATTGAAATATATATATGGAAAGACCGGTACAGTAGTTAATTTGTCTTTTACATGAAAATGAACTTCCATTCAGACACGTATTCCAGTCAATTGATTGACAAACATGAGGCCCAAAAACATTTAAGGGTATCATTGGGAAAAAATTTAAGAAATTTAAATAAGCTGGAGATTGTTAATTTTAAACGTGTAAATAGCACCATCAAAGAGTTCCCCGAAGATATCGTTAAACAACAAAGCACTGACCAAAAAGCAAAGAAATCTTCAGCCACACTTCATCATGCCATATGGCTAACAAAAGCAAACAGGATATTACGATTATACATTTCTATACAACTTCCAAGTAAAGCTCTTCAAAATTTATTAAATATAATAATGAACGTTTACACACCAGGGTGGCTTTGGATAGTCTCATCCAAAGGCAACTGATAGAGAGCGAAATTTTTGATGCCTGATGTGCCTACTTAAAAACGAAGACAGAAATCATGCAGTGATTATGAAGCGCGCACTAAAAACCAACTCGTACTTTGCTCATCCTGAGAATATATTATTTGATATGCTAGAAGACACTAGAAAAGAGATAAGATATTTAGGTATTCAGCGTATTATTGAAGCAAGAAAGAGGGATACCACGGTAAGAGGTTTTGAACTACCAAGAACACTAAATTTTAATGAAAATGATTATTCAAACATGATAGATTGGAAACACAGAACTGTTACCGAACCACCTGTTGTAAAGAACTTAACAAATGTTGATCTTCGAAATATAATAATTGAGCCACTTAAGATTATTTTGTTCTCATGACACAGCCAGAGAGTAGAACATGCAGCACATCTAGTAACACAAACTTCAAAAGTAACAATTGGATATGAAGGCAGACACGAGCATATGTTGAATGTAATACAGTCCCGAAAAGAACTTTCGGAATTCAACAATAAAGGACAATGGACTAATAAATAATTACAGAAATATGAAAAAGGTAAATATATATATATATATATATATATATATATATATATATATAATATATATATATATATATATATATATATATATATATATAACATATAATATATATATATATCTTATAACTGCTGCTAATATATATATATATATATATATATATGATTTCACCTACCAAGGGGGGAGGGGGAATGGGGAAATTTTTAAAATGGGGGAACTTTTTATTTGTTCATTCTAGAATCAAAATAATGCCATCACTAGATGTATCTATTTTTTCTGATTCCAAATATATATAATATGTTTGATTTATTTTGAAAATTAAAGTAAATATGGGCCCGCGAAATTAAATTGGTGACCCTTCAAAAAACACTTGAACCCAATAGCTCAAACTATATTCGTTACAAAACATTTATATTTGAACCAGTAGCTTTACAAGGTAAAATGACCCTATACACCAATTTTCATCAAAGACAGATAATTGGTAGTGGGTGAAATTGGTTGATATGCTCTTTAATGCCCCAAACTCGTAAAAAGTTGGGTAGGATTTACGTAAAATGTTTTAAAATGATTTTTTTCCTCCTTACTACAAAGAAGTTATTTTTATGTCATTTACAACTTTATAATACAAAATGAAGGCTCAAATATGACGAAGAGCAGTAAAGGAATAGCTTATGGCATGATGGGAAAGGAGCTTGTATGGGGTGTTTACTTCATTGCTTTACTGCTTTAGGTTCATTATAATACATATTTATTTACTTTAAAGCAGTAAAGCAATAGCGCATTGCAGGATAATGTTATGGTTAAAATTTCAGGGATGTGCGACCCCCTTACCCCTCGCGCACAGACCACACTTATATATATATTTATATATATATATATATATATATATATATATATATATATATATATATATATATATATACTATATATATATATATATATATATATATATATATATATATATATATATCAGTAGGGTGGGTCAAAATTTTATTTTGAAAAACAACGGCATGCACACACGTCAGTATCATGGTCTAATGTTATGGTTAAAATTTCAGGGCTGTGCGACCCCCTTACCCCTCGCACACAGACCACACTTTTTCAATTTTTTTGGGCATTAAAGAACATATCTACCAATTTTACCCCTACTGCGTATGTGATTTTAATGAAAATTGGTATATAGGGTTATTTTACCTTGGAAAAACAATGGTTCAAATAAAAATGTTTTGAGGCGAATATTGAGTTCTGGAGGCCAAAACATTTTTTTTGGGGTCTCCTCCCTTTAACTTCCACGGGTAATAATTATTTTATTATCAAAATAAATCAAACATATATATATATATATATATATAATATATAATATATATATATGCTTAATAATATTTAATAATATATATATATATATAATAATAATATATATATAACAATAATATATATATATATATATATAGATATAATATATGTATATGTATATATATAATAATAATATATATATATATATGTATATATATATATAACAACTATAATAACCCAATCA
>JABUQX010130478.1:10000-37500 GCA_015478945.1 Trachelipus rathkii
GAGAAAGAGTCACATGACTTTCTGTGCACAAGATTTCTTATATATATATATATATATATATATATATATATATCTTTATATATATATATACTATATATATATATATATATATATATATATACTTTAACTATGCTATATATATATATATATATATATATATATATATATATATATATAGGGTGTTTCGTAACATGTCGGACCCACTGAAGGGACTGATTGGGAGTCCATCATCAATCAAAAACGTTTAAATGAACATAGGGCAATATGTGCCCTCGTTTCAAAGTTACAACACATTTACTGTCATACACATACAAGGTTCGCGAAATAAAAATAATAATAATAATACGAATATGAATAATAAATTATCGCCTTAACGCATTACTTAGTGGTTCGTAAATAAATTTAATATTGTGAGGTAACAAATATTATACAATGTATAGCGTTAATAATTCAGAAATTTTCACCACCTTCTGTGAGAGTAACAGCCCTCATGTGGCATAAACTTGAGAATAAGAATCTATTTACTATTGCGGGAATTGTTATTGGAATGTATACCTTAAATAAATTGTGTTATTAACATGTTTCTTTGGTTTAAGACATACGTAGTATAGTGCAAACCTTTAGTACTTTTATTATTATTATTATTATTATTATTATTATTATTATTATTATTATTATTATTATTATTATTATTATTATTATTATTATTATTATTATTATTATTATTATTATTATTATTATTATTATTATTATTATTATTATTATTATTATTATTATTATTATTATTATTATTAAAACCGTATAAATAGTAATATTATATTTATTTTCCGTACTGTTATTATTATTTCATTAAACTTATATAAGTATGACAGTAAATGTGCTGTAACTTTGAAACGGGGGCACATAGGACACATGTTCATATAAACGTTTTTGATTGTTTATGGACTCCCAATCAATCCCTTCAGCGGGTCCCACATGTTACAGAATACCCTGTTTATATATAGTTTATAGATTAATAATAAAATATTAAAATCAATAATGTCTACCATGTAAACCATGCAATTTAATTTTTGGATTTCGATGTGAATTTCCGCCTTCGATGACTCCTTCAGAAACAGATGTTGTAAGGCATTACCTATTTGTTATGAATAGAGAACAAGTACCTTCAAAAGGTTCGGTAACAGTTAAAGATGGTTATATAATTACTACATGGGACGTGGAAGCCATTTGGACAAGGTTTTCCTTTCCAACAATAAAATATGAAGGAATAGTTTTAAGAATTCAAAGACTTATAGAATCAACTTTGAAACTAAATAAGATTCCACAAAGCAGACGAAATGATAACTTCAAAGTTATAGTAAAGTCATATAATAAGATGTTTTACATTTGCACATACAGCTGTTATGATAAAAAAATCCAAAGAACTGATTGCAGATGCAAAATTAGAATACCTATTGCTGAATGGGAATTATTTGTAGGTCAAAAGAAAGGAGAAAATCAATTAGGGCCAATTGATAAAGCAGTAACAGATGCGAGAAGATGGATGCAAGAAAAATTGGAAAGCCTTAGAGGTAAAACTGTTGTAAGTCTTGGGAGGGGTAGTGGTAGGGGTTGTTTTAGTAGTAGTATACAAGGCGGAGAAATTTGTGCAACTTCAATCGACATAGGAATAAACTTTGATGTTATAGACTAGAGGAAGATACTATGGAAAAAAAGAAAAGCGGAAATGATGCTGAATTTCTTCCTGAATTTTAATTTAGAGAAAATACTCAAAATAGATTTAGTTATAATAATTTAGCAATAAAAACTGATAGGTTTCGTGTAAGGTACAGGGCAAATGCTGCCATTATGAATACAGCGTCAAAAAATATGGGGATATTGAATGAAAGCAATATGTTGGATAGGAAAAAGGTTGAAAGGGAGAGAAAGCGTGTTAGCATCACGAATGTCATCAGAATGCAATTAGAAAACTCTAACATTGAATGCATTGGATTCGGCAGAAAAGATCATACTACACAAAAGCTGGAACTGAATAAGAGGAACACTATGTTATCAGAGAACCAGATGATATTTACATGACTAATGTTACACCAGATACTGGGAACGCCAAATGTATTACTGATGAAATAATAACTTTCATAATCGATTCTAATAGCAAAAAAACTCCCTTAAAGCAATTCTTTGCGATGGGACTCCAGTTAACACTGGAAGAGTTGGTGGAGTTTTGAGAATGATTGAAATATATATATGGAAAGACCGGTACAGTAGTTAATTTGTCTTTTACATGAAAATGAACTTCCATTCAGACACGTATTCCAGTCAATTGATTGACAAACATCAGGCCCAAAAACATTTAAGGGTATTATTAGGAAAAAATTTAAGAAATTTAAATAAGCTGGAGATTGTTAATTTTAAACGTGTAAATAGCACCGTTAAAGAGTTCCCCGAAGATATCGTTAAACAACAAAGCACTGACCAAAAAGCAAAGAAATCTTCAGCCACACTTCATCATGCCATATGGCTAACAAAAGCAAACAGGATATTACGATTATACATTTCTATACAACTTCCAAGTAAAGCTCTTCAAAATTTATTAAATATAATAATGAACGTTTACACACCAGGGTGGCTTTGGATAAAGTCTCATCCAAAGGCAACTGATAGAGAGCGAAATTTTTGATACCTGATGTGCCTACTTAAAAACGAAGACAGAAATCATGCAGTGATTATGAAGCGCGCACCAAAAACCAACTCGTACTTTGCTCATCCTGAGAATATATTATTTGATATGCTAGAAGACACTAGAAAAGAGATAAGATATTTAGGTATTCAGCGTATTATTGAAGTAAGAAAGAGGGATACCACGGTAAGAGGTTTTGAACTACCAAAAACACTAAATTTTAATGAAAATGATTATTCAAACATGATAGATTGGAAACACAGAACTGTTACCGAACCACCTGTTGTAAAGAACTTAACAAATGTTGATCTTCGAAATATAATAATTGAGCCACTTAAGATTATTTTGTTCTCATGACACAGCCAGAGAGTAGAACATGCAGCACATCTAGTAACACAAACTTCAAAAGTAACAATTGGATATGAAGGCAGACACGAGCATATGTTGAATGTAATACAGTCCCGAAAAGAACTTTCGGAATTCAACAATAAAGGACAATGAACTAATAAATAATTACAGAAATATGAAAAAGGTATATTTATATATATATATATATATATATATATATATATATATATATATATATATATATATATATATATATATATATATATATATATATATATATATATAATATATATATATATATATATATATATATATAAACGATTTCGCCTACTAAGAGGGGAGGGGGAATGGTGAAATTTTTAAAATGAGGGAACTTTTTATTTGTTTATGCTAGAATCAAAATATTACCTTCACTAGATGCGTCTATTTTTTCTGATTCCAAAAATATATAATATGTTTGATTTATTTTGAAAATTAAAGTAAATATGGGCCCGCGAAATTAAATTGGTGAGCCTTCAAAAAACACTTGAACCCAATAGCTCAAACTATATTCGTTACAAAACATTTACATTTGAACCAGTAGCTTTACAAGGTAAAATGACCCTATACACCAATTTTCATCAAAGACAGATAATTGGTAGTGGGTGAAATTGGTTGATATGCTCTTTAATGCCCCAAAAAGGTAAAAAGTTGGGTAGTATTTACGTAAAATGTTTTAAAATGAATTTTTTCCTCCTTACTACAAAGAAGTTATTTTTATGTCATTTACAACTTTATAATATAAAATGAAGGTTCAAATATGACGAAGAGCAGTAAAGGAATAGCTTATGGCATGATGGGAAAGGAGCTTGTATGGGGTGTTTACTTCATTGCTTTACTGCTTTAGGTTCATTATAATACATATTTATTTACCTTAAAGCAGTAAAGCAATAGCGCATTGCAGGATGGGAGGGAGTTTTATGGTGTTTGCGCTACTGCTTTCCTGCTTTAGTTTCATTATATATTCATTTTAATGAACCTAAAACAGTAGAGCAATTGCGCATGGCTAGAAGGGAGGGGGCTTGTATGGGGTGTTTGCGGTACTGCCTTACTGCTTTACTGCTTTATTCCCAATAAAATACATATTTTTAATTAAAAAGTAAGTTTTTTTGGTGAAAAAATAAAGACTTTAATAATGAAATAGATTTTCTGAAAATAAATATATTTTTAAAGTAAATAAGTAAACTTTAAACAAAAGAAAATATATAAAACAAAATAAAAATATCAAAATGTTTATGTTTAAAAAGAACATAAATTTTTGAAATTGAACCGTGGAAGCCTAGAAAACGGAATACATTGGAATACCCAGGGGCTTCTGACACTCTCTAAATCAAGCTCTACTGGTTCGTAAACCTAGGGAAAGATACCCCACTTGGACTATTATACGTTTGCAGCTAGATTTCAAGATTCGGCTGTAGCTCTGGCTACGGCTCCAGCTCCGGCACAGGCTCAGTGCTTCGTATCTTGAGCCTACTCAGGATCCAACTCAAAAGCAAGTCGGCTTTCTATTTTCCACCTAACTATAACCATAATCTAACTATAACCATAATCTAACACTCCCAATTAGGGAAGCAGCGGTGTGAAACCTTGGCTACACGGAGGTGTCACCATCAGCAGTAAGGATATCAAGTTTCAAAGAAATACGATCAAAAATAAAAACTCGAACCCTAACCCTGTGACTCATTACCGTATATATATATATATATATATATATATATATATATATATATATATATATATATATATATATATATATATATATATATATATATATATATATATATATATATATATATATATATATATATAAACTCTGCTATATATATATATATATATATATATATATTTAACAATAACATATATATATATATATATATATATATATATACTACTATATATACTATATATATATATATAACCATAACCATATATATACATATATATATATATATATATGCCGCCGGACCGGGTGCTTAGCGCCTTTGCGACTATATTTTTGTCAACCTCAATCAGCCTAGCGCCTATGCGCCTATGCACCTAGCGCCTATAAACTTATGCGCCTATGCCTATACGCTTATGCGCCTTTGCGCCTTTACGCCTTTGCGTCTGCGACTTTTAATAATTAATCAATACTTAAAATTAATAATCAATACAATAAATATAAATATATATATATATATATATATATATATATATATATATATATATATATATATATATAACTTCTCTATACTAGAAAAGTATATATATATATAGCATATATATATATATATATATATATAATATATATATATATATATATATATATATATATATATATATATATATATATATATATATATATATATATATATATATATATATATCTAACTTTTAATATATATATATATGAAATATATAATATATATAATATACTCATATATAATAATAACATATAACTATATATATATATAACTATATATATATATATATATATATCTCTCAAATATATATATATATATATGTATATAATAATACATATATATATATATATATATATATATATATATATATATATATATATATATATATATATATATATATCAGTAACGGCTCGTGGTCAAAATTCTTGACTAGGCACATATAAATGTAAGTATAGATATATACAGATCTATGCCTTCTGCTATAATATATATATATAATATATATATATATATATATATATATATATATATATATATACCATACCTATACTCCTGCTCTCATATGGGGCGACTCTACACTCACGTGCTACTCGTTGTACTTTGAGTTGTGCTCTAAATGAACGATATTCTTCAAATTTTGCAGTTATGTGAAAATTCTCTTATTTTTTGTGAAAAGACAGGTCATCTGAAAGAATACATTACATTGTATAAATGAAGATTTATGTAAATTTAAACAAAAAGTGTAGATCATCGCCATTGAATAACCCTATTTTTAATCAATTATAAATTGTAACAGCTCGTACCTCTCCAAAAATACAGAGAGCAAACTTCAAGACGGTATACAATACATATTAGTGAATTTGTTTTTTACAGAGATTGTTTTTCTGTCTAAGAATCTAATAAAACACTCGTTTAATTAAAAAAATTAAAATAAACATTTACTTGTTCTTAATGCACATTTCGGATAAGAAAACTAATTCATATATTTAAATTTACAACATCAGTTTTGAAAGAGCTTCAAGGACTTATAGAGCAGGTATGTAGAGAGACTGTAGGAATGGATAAACTCAAATATTTTATAAATAATTATTTTGTTAATTATGTATAAAATAAATAAATAAATAAATGAATTAATGAACTAGATGCTGAATAATAATGTGCTTTTTCTTTTTATAGCTGAGTTTGATAATATAATTTAGCACCTTGCCTCCGTAGAAGTCCTTTAAAGAAGAAACTTTGCCTCCGAGGCCCCGTGTCCACATTTTCGCTAGCAGTATTTATGATTCCTGTTGTATAAAAGGTTGTAACACATTTTTTAAAGATTTAATTGATTTATTTAATTTAATGTAGGTCATAAGAAATAGGGTAAATAGGTATATCGTGTTCTATTATATATTCGAAAATTAAAGGTTTATTTTTGTACTCCTTCTCCATTTGAAAATTGCTAAGTTTACACAGAAAAGGTTCTTATTAAAAGTTTCAAAAGTACATCTAAAATTATTCACAAAAATATAGATGTATATTGAGTATATCTCTCTCTCTCTCTCTCTCTCTCTCTCTCTCTCTCTCTCTCTCTCTCTCTCTCTCTCTCTCTCTCTCTCTCTCTCTCTCTCTCTCTCTCTCTCTCTCTCAATATATATATATATATATATATATATATATATATATATATATATATATATATATATATATATATATATATATATATATATATATTTTTTTATAATACAAATAACCATATATATCGTACCTACATATTTATATATATATGTATATATATATATATATATATATATATATATATATATATATATATAACTCTTTCCTTTCTTCAATAACAACATAATATATATAATAATAGCACTAATAATATATATCTATATATATATATATTTTTTTATATTTATCTTTTTTTCTATATATATATATTATATATATATATATATATATATATATATATATACTGCTATATACTATATATATATACATATATATATATATATATATATATATATATATATATAATAAATAGAAATTTTATTTAATTTGTAAAAAAAAATTGGATATCTTTCGAAATCCCGAGTGTAGGCTTCGTGGAAAAAATCCTCAAAATAGACAAAGTAAAATAAGGTTTCTTTAACGTTGCCATGACAACCAGTTTTTAAAGCATTATAATTATGCTTTCTTAAAGGCACAAATCAAAATTCCTATAGTCAATGATCCTTATGAAAAATAATGTTTCGCAAGAGAATAAATGATCTTAATGTAAAATTAGCGTTCTTGTATAACATTTTAAACATTATTTTAATAGTAATAAATAGTAAATTGAATTATTTTTATTACATTAGTTGCTTTTATTTTTTTTTTTTAGAGGCCGGCCCCCTATGCTTCCCCTACACGCCACTCCCGATATTTATATATATATATATATATATATATATATATATATATATATATATAATATATATATCTATAAATATAACTAATAATAATACATTCCCATATGTATATTTATATATATATATATATATATATATATATATATATATATATATATATATATATATATATATATATATATATATATATATATATATATATATATATATAAATATATTTCATAAGCTATAAATAATCTCTGCAAAGGTGAGATTAGTTTAGATTGTAATTTGATAATATTAAAAATATTCGTATTAAACAAAGATATAATGAATGGAAAAAAATTGGTCGAAATATTCTGCTAATATTCTTTAATAAATTTCTTGATATATTTGATATTAAACTTACAACCTCTTATTAAAAAGTATTGATTTTCTTGTATTTATATATGGATTTCATAAGTAATATTTTAATTAAAGCATTACAATCTATTATTACTACTGGCTTTTTAAGTCTATATACCGTTCATATATATATATATATATATATATATATATATATATATATATATATATATATATATATATATATATATATATAACTTTCTTTCTTTCTTTCTAAGAACTTTTAAATATTTATATATGTATATATAAAAAGTTTTTACACTTTTTGTAAGAATAATACAAGATAGCCATGCTTCTAAGTTCAAACCTTTAAGGTAAAAAAATGCTTTGTTCCTCTTCATAGGCGCGGCTATTTTCGGAGGAGTGGCTCTGCGCCTATGCTTAGTCTGCCTTTTTAAAAATTGTTGCGCCTATGCGCCTTAGCTTCTACAATTTATGGTGGTACCAGCAGCAAGATTGGGTGTTGCAACTCATTGAAGCAGCATTAAATCTATATATATATATATATATATATATATATATAACTTATATATATATATATATATATATATATATATATATATATATATATATATATATATATATATATATATGCTATATAGCTGCTGCTGCTGCTATATATATATATATATATATATATATATATATATATATATATATAACTTATATATATATATATATATATATATATATATATATATATATATATATATATATATATATATATATATATATATATATATATATATAATATATATATATATATATATATATAATAACTAATATATACTGCTCTTTCTTATAATATATATATATATATATATATATATATATATATATATATATATAACCAGCGCGGAAGCCCTGCGGTGCGGTGGGGAGTGGGGCTAGGTATGGGCTTTGCGATGCGGTGGGGAGTTCGGCGGGGTATTGGCTGGACGATGCGGTGCTTGGGCAGCTAGGGCTAAACCCAAACTCCTCGTCGACATTGGAAGCGGTTTCCCCGACCTTAGAAACCTGTACTTTGATACTTTGACCGATCAAGTGTCAAAAATCTAACGATATAATTGAAATTCCTAAGTCAACGGCCAACATGACTTGGATTTCACCTTCTTCTCAAAAGGGCCGAGCCACAATGTCTTAAATCTGTGCCTCCAAAGGTCAGAATATCAAAAACGTAACATTATATAAGGCCATAGCCACAACTTGAAGGGGACGGCACCCAATGAGGTGCAGGGATACCTAACCTCGCTTACGACAAGGTGACACCACCAGCAATAAAATACCATGTGGGTAGGGGGACACGATCTCTCTATGATACACCTTAAAAGGGAACTGAATCTTTAATGGGGGCTGCATCCCCATATAGGCTGATGCAGCAATATGTAGCCTAGTATACGCCGAGGTAAATTTCAAATTTAAAAAGGGGTGGCACCCTTTACGGACTAGTCAGGGATACGTAACCTCTTTCTCAGAAGTGTGTAAAGTCTCAAGTCAGAGTCAAATTAAAGGCCAAACATGCCACAATATATAGAGTTTGAAAAAGTGCAAGTTAAAGGTAGGTGAGAAGATATATAAGTGGAGTGTGTTTCAGGCTTTACCAGTTTAATATATGCAAGACTGACTATAATAATTAAGTCTAGATTAATTGAGTTTGATAGGAATGGTGAGATTATTTCGAAAGGCGTGTAAAATTAGCTTTTCCCAATAGAGAGGTATGTTACTGGAGATTTCTGAAGATCAGTGTTTATTGTAATAGAAATAGAATAAAGAGAATGATGCAACAATTTGACTTGCAGAGAATTAGTGGGAGAAGGAAAGTTGATGGGAATCAAAATCATAGATTTCACCATTTCAAGGGGAGGGGGCTGTGTGATTTGAACCATTCCAGATTCCTTTCATAAAGGGGCGAAAGGTTACCCATACATAGAACAAGCAATTGGGTGGCGTAAAGAAATCCAACATCCAACCTCCTAGAAGTTTGCTTAAAAAGAGATGTAAAGTGATCTTTCCAATTAAGGTTATGAGAAAAAGAAACACCAAAAATATTAAGGACAGATAAAGATTTGTGCTGCATGTTTTCGTAGAAGGTATTATAGTTGTATGAAAGATTATGTCGAGCAGAAAAATGAAGAAATTGAGTTTTTGAGGCATTGAAAAAATCTTGTTTTAAATTCCTCTGTTAGAAATTTGAGAAAAGTCAAAGGTAATTTGGTCCAAGGCTTGAGCTAATTGCTGATGGAAAGGACGTCTTTGAAAATAAAAAGAGTAATGAAGGCTGGAGTCGTTTTCATTAGAGTGGATAGGAGAAGAAGTAATAAAGAGAAGGTAATTAATGAAAAGTAGAAAGAGCTTTGGAAATAAGACTGGACCCTGAGAAATACCACTGTTAATAAATCTATAGGATGAGCGGTGGCCGTCTACAACAATTTCTAAAGAAAGGCCGTACTTGAATCCAGAGAGAAGGATAGATACCGAAAGTGGCAGTGTTTATAAATCAAAATTTTGTGTCAGACTATATCAAGGGATTTCGGTATGTATAGCGAAATGCTGAAGGGTCAGAGAACCTGGAATCCAAAAGAAGATAAAAATCACAAGTAGAGTGTTTCTTACAAAAGCCATACTGGCGAGCCATCAGAGATGAAATTTGAAGAATGGAGATGTTTCCCAATCTTCCTGTTAAGCAATTGGGCGATATTTTGTGGTTTGAAGGGGTTCCCTTTCTCTCGGCAAATACAGAATGAACGCAAATTTTCAGCAGGATGTGAGGGAAGAGGTAGATAGAAAGAGAAGGAATAATTTACCAAAAGAGTGTGCAAGCTCGGAAGCATAAGTTTTGAGTACCACGTGAGAAATACTATCTGGACAGAATTCCTACTTGCAGTTGTTCGCAATGCATACTCCTGCAAGGTCGAAAAATGACCCTATGCAGAGCGAGCAGCTGAAGCAGTGGGAGAAAATTGTGGAAGCTTGTCAGAATACCTACCTTCTTAGAAGTTCTTTTAAGTTACAGGTACAATGTGATTTATTCATAAAAAGTAAGTTGATAAGTCGAAAAGTCATAGGCTTCACCTTTTCAAAGACATAAATCAATCAATCCGAGATATGTAATGCCAACTCTATGTATTGTCGAGCAAGCAACTGGAGCGGTTTGAAAATTTCTGAAGACACTAAGAACACCTAAACACTTAGAGCTTGTTCCGCTACAGTAAAATGAGATCCTTCCAAGAAAGATTACAAGAAAAGAATATACCAAGAATATTAGAAACTGGGAAAAGCTTGGATTATGAGATTCCTTCTAAAAACCTTTTGCTGTGTGGAAGATTATATTGAGAAGATAGGTAAAGGAACAGCTTTTGGAGAATGAAAATAACCATATTTTCACTACTCCTGTAAAATGAGATAAATTTCTTCAGAACCACCATAATAGCATTAACTATTTGCTGTTTATTATTTTTTTCAATTTAAATATAGTAATAAAAAGTGAAATCATAAAGTGAATATGAGTCAAATAACAGTGAGAATACCATTAATGAAATGGAGATAAAGAGCTGGGGTTATGAAAGATCCTTGAGAAACATAACTATTGATAGAATTAAAACATGAAAAGTGGTGATTTAAAACGGATATTATAGAATTGTAGTAAAGAAAATCAGATAGAAGATTACAGATAGAAGAATAGATACCGAAAGAGGGAAGTTTAGAAATCAAGCTTTGTAGCAGACCCCATGTAAAATGTTATAGAAAAATATTCAATGAAATGTTGAAGAGCAGAGAAAAGAGAGAGTCAAAGAGATGGAAAGATTATAAGTTAAAAATTAATTATGGAATCCATGCTGGCTATCTAAGAAATGATTAAAAATAATTTTATTATTCTCCAATTTTTCCACTAATGATTGATTCGAAAACTATCAAAAGAACAGAGTATTAGAGGATTGGGCAAATTTGTAGAAACTGTACTGTGACTACTAACTTAACCTAACCTAACCTAACCTAACCTAACCTAACCTAACCTAACCTAACCTAACCTAACCTAAAATAACCTAACCTAACCTAACCTAACCTAACCTAACCTAACCTAACCTAACCTAACCTAACCTAACCTAACAACCTAAATTAATTTTCATTATTATACTAGTTTGTGATCAGGAAACTTAGAAGGTTCAGGTTGTACGCTAGCCTTGTGAGGTGGTTGACTATATCCTCACTAGTCACAGTACAGTTTCTACAAATTTGCCGAGGATTGGAAGTGGTGGTCTTCTTCGACCCAGGTTAAATAGCCACACGCTTCCAGCAGGAAGGGAAATATGATATTGATTGGCATAGACTAACCTTTTAACCAACGCAGTCTGTAATCTCACATGAAAGTTTTGAGAACTGCATGAAAGTACGCCTTCTTAAAGAGTGCAGGAACAACATCATTTGAAGACTTTTTAATTAGGCATAGAGGAGTTGCATGGAAGTGAAGTAGAAAGAATAGCTTCAATTAGACCAAAATGTTTGAGCTAGAGGTTCAGCATTAGCAAGATCTAAAACAGTACTTGTGCAATCGGGAGAAATTAGAAGAGGGTATGAAAAAGATACGAAGTTAAAATTAGTATTGTTTGAAAAATTATAGAAAAGGAAGAGAGGAACCGGGAATTATTTTTCCTTTTCTACTGAGAAAAGAATTTTTAACGTCACGAAAAATATATTGTGTTCTATTCAGTCATAAAATATATATTGTATGAGAGTTTGAAGTTTGAAGACAACGGTAGTTCTTGATGGCAGCATCAGTGAAACGGACAGTTGAAGAAGAGGCAGAATTAAATCAAATTTATTAACTTTCTCTGAAGGAAAAGAAAAGGGAAGGTTCACAAAAACTTCCAAAAAGAAAAATACTAATAATAACGTCTTTAACTAGTTCTAATGATATTGAGAGGCCCACTGAAGCAGCGATCATTCAATATCAAATCAAAGACATGAGGCACCAAGTTCGACTATTTTGAAACACCGAAGTACCAGATAAGGTTAAGTACTAAAAAGAGGAGGTCGTGCCAGGTAAAGACTTAAGGGGACTGAACAGGATACAGGATGCACTGTACATAAATAAGATGGCGAAGAGACCAAAAGGTGGAAAGAGTATAACAGTAAAAGGAGAATGACAGTAAGGTAAGAAAAAGTTCTATTACATGAGGATCTTCTCTGACACGATAAGGGAAACGTGTTGGGTTGCACCTTCTGAAAAAGAGTATTCTAAATAGAAATGGTAGGCAAGTTCACAAAGAGAAAAACTATTGATATAAACCAAAAGAATGATTTCAAAGACCGAAGAAAAGATTATATTCTCTTTTGAATTTTAGGTTAATTGATATATAATATATATAATATTTATATATATATATATATAATATATATATTTTATTTATATATATATATATATATAATATATATATATATAATATATATATATATATATATATATATATATATATATATATATATAATGGTATATTAGTGATGGATCGAATAACCGCAACGCAACCGCAAATGCGAGCAACGCGCACATATTTTGAAACCGACTGAACCTCAACCGCGGTTGTCCTGGTCTATACAACCGCAACTGCGGTTGTACATGTTCTTCACAACCCGCAATTTGCGGTTGTTAGGAGTTCCTTTTAAAATATTTCTCTTATGCTATCAAACTTTTTCTATCGAAGAATCTTAAAAGCAACGTTTCTGTCACGAATAACACAAGAACAAGGAGTATTAAATCAATTCCTATGAGCTTTAATTGAAGGAAGAGTAAACGGAGTGTTTGCCTTCATGCCAGAGAGAATAACATCAATGTGTTATGCACACTACGTGGAAGTACGGACTCAAGTTTGAGCAATTAGCAGGACCGAAGTCAAAGAAATGTTCTTTCATCGAAGGCAGAAACCTTTCATGTGGAATATTTGGAAAGAGATTAGATTACAGAGATTGAAATGTGATATGATAATTCCATAGGTGGAAAGGGTCTAATAGTGTAAGGAGAAATTTTGAAAGTTAAGAAAATGTCCACAATGTTTCTTTCATCTCCAAGACGTTCAGGGATACGAATAGGTAGTAACGCCATCTTCTCAGCCTTGTTGTAAATAGAAAATTAGTAGACGAGCTCACAAGCTGAATCTTGAAAACTAAAAACCCATTCTCGGTGGCGAATTTTAAGAATACACATAATTATTATTTCAGGATGATATATCAGAAATACGAGGTTATTAATATAATTAGATGATTTGTGGATGATAAATATGCAAAAATATTAAAAAAAGTGATCGTATCTAAGATAATTAATAATGTGGTGGAAGAGGTGGAAAGAACATAGTTTATTTAGGTTGAGATGATGGTAAATAATACATATTGTCTGTCAATATATATATAGTGTATTATATATTATATATATATAATACGAAGTCGATACATTATTCTAGTGGTATTGTGAATTGTGAATTTATTGACATAGAAAAATTTGGGGATAACCTGGTAAGCCTTGCATGTGTTGAGGAATAGTAAATCTAACTTGAGCTTCTAAAATTATAAATAATAAACGGATATACTACGAGATGCTTTTAAGTCGGATCAAGTTTTACCCTAACTTTTCAACATGGTGCAGGAGGATCGGGTAAAGTGGATGTGATAGTTTTGTTTGGCATGTAGTCCTTCAGTAACTACTAGTACCAGGTAAACTCTACTTGTACGCATTTCTTAAATTAATTATTAAAGAAGTGGTTGAGAATGTGTATATGATATTTATTTCATAATTTAAAGTATTAATATGTATAAGGTTCATTGCAATTATGATATAGTTCTAAACCCACAATTAAAGACATTGATATATATTAATATATTATTATAATATATATTAATAAATTAATAATAATAATATATAATTATAATAATGAATATCTTCCTATAATAATATAATTATATAATTTCTATTTTTATCATCTTGTTTTATAATTATTATTTCTTTCCTTCGGTAGAATTTCTCTTTATTCCATTAAATTATTGCATTATTGGAAATATAATAATACTAAATATTATATCATGTTTTTTATATTTATTTATTATTATTTGTTTTTAATATAAATATACAAAACATCTATCACTTAATTATTATTATTATTTGGTTGTTTTTGATATTATTTCTATCTCATTATTTTATTTCAGATTATTCTCTATTTATTATGCAGTAGTAGTAGGTTGCAGAAATGTTTCTTCACATGCAATAGTTTTCCATACGTTATTGACATTTAGTGCTATACACACTGGCAACTGCGGTTGTCTGACATTTTTAAGAACCGCAAAAAACCGCCCCGCGTTGTTGCAACAATATTTAGGCAAGAAAATAACACGCAACAGTCGTTCTATAGACAAAGGTGAGCTTTGTGCCATTAGCGTAATGTATATATATATTTATATTCATCATTAATACTATGAAAGCTTATATAGCTTGTATCAACAAAGAGGTAATAAGTGAATAGGTCAATATGTTCGTATTAATGATAATTCTAATCATGCCTTCACTCCTCTTGGGAAGCAAGCTTTCAGTGGTAATATATGCCTGGCAAGATATTTATATATCTTATATTTTAGTCCCCATCGTGGTTTAAGGTGTATAGGTTAACACTCCTTTGGTACTTAACATCTACTTATTAAAATAGGTAAGAGTTTTTCAAAACACACTTAGAGAACTTTTGTGAATATAATATAACAAATAGAATGCACCGATTTTGAAGTCCAAATGTATATATATATCTTGTATATATTATATTAAATAATATATTATATATATATTTATTAATATATATATTGTATTATATTATTTATTAAATTATATATAAATAATATTATATTTATATAATAATAATATTATATATATTATATATATATTAATATATTATATATATATATATATTATATTAATATATATTAATATAATATATTAATATTTATTAAATATTTAATTATAAATATATAATATATTATTATTATATATATTATATATATATTATATATATATATATATATATATATATATTAATATAATTATAATATATATATTACTAAAATTATAAATAATAATCTTATTATTATTATTAGTGTTATTAATTAATTTTATTATTACTCACAAATTTTATATTAAGTTAATAACTACAGAATGACAGAAGCACTACGAATCGACATAAATAACTTAATAATAAATATAATCTAAACATTAATTAATATAGATATAGTATATATAAAATTTTATATACCGTACTATTTATTAATAATACTATTTATACTCTAAGAAATTATAATACTATATTAATTATATTCAATTTTAATTATATTTATAGTTATTATACTTTCTTCAATATGTAATTAATATAGTCACGATTAGTTAATCGTGAGATGGTATACGGCGATACAATTTAAGCAAGATGATTACCGGTTAAATCCTATCCAATAATTATAACGTTTTAATATTTTATTATCTAATCTAAGTACTCTATTATATATATATATATATAATTATTTATATTATATCTTATATAATATATATATATATAATATATATATAATGTGTGTTTAGTGATTAATCTATATATAGACTCACTCACAAGTATTTATAAATTTTTACAATGTAATTAGATATGTTTATAGCCGGTATATCGTATTCTACTTATAACTATATATATAAAGCATAATATTTTCATGTAATATCTATTTATATATATATATATTATATAATATATATTATATATATATATATATAGTATAGCCCTATATACATCATGTGAAAATATAATATATAATATATATAATATATATATAATATATATATTATTATAATATATATTAATATATTAATAGTCATATAATATATATATATATATATATTATTAAATATATATTAAATATATATTATATATATATATATATATATATTTTATAAGTAATATTTATATATTATTATATTATTAATATATTATATATATTATAAATATTAATTATAATTATATATATTATATAGTATTATATATTAATATTAATATTATATATTATAAATATTATATATATTTATATATATTATATTATATTATATATATATTATTTATATATTATAATATATAATTATTAATAATTAAATATTTTATAAGCATTAATAAAATAATTATATATTAATATATATATATATATTATAATATATATATATTATATTAATATAATATATATATATATTAATATATTAATATATTATATATATATAAATTATATTATATATATATAATATATTAATAATATATATATATAATATATAATCTATATAATTAATTATTCTTTTCATTCTATATATACTGGAGAGAATATATAATACCTAACTACAAATTATGAATATTAATGACTCTATTATAATTTAATAAATGTAATACAATTTACTCTTATTTTCGTGGCTATCACGAAATCTTATAAAATAAATTCTTTCCGTAAGAATATGTACTAAATTATAATATATAATATGGCAAGTTTTCGACGTTACTTAAACGATAATAGCTTTAATATTATTTTATATCATACTATACGTGTTGACTACCATATTGAAAAGTATAAATAAAACATAATTGGTACATATTCATAATTCTTAACTTCATTTAATAATAATTTTTTATTCCAACACATCCACTGTTACATGTCATTGGGATAGCTATCAATATTTTGAGAGTTTATATATTATATAACATATAGTACTACAAAAGATCAATTATATTTTATTATTTATTATAATAATATGGAAAATTGATTTTATAATATAAGCACTAATGTATGTATTGGTGATTAATATGATATTTATATAGCCCTAAATATGGGTAGTTATATATACCTATTTGTATGGGCCTTTATATCATTCTTAAATAGTTAACATCCATTATTACATATTATGCCTTTAATTTATTATTGAATCTATATATTAATTATGGCTTTAAATGAATATATGCCTGAGTGAAATTTTTTATATTTTAATATATAACTACTAGGTTATTTACTCACTATAGTAATAGGTTATGTATATGAAATTGACTATATCTATTTTAGTTGTATACTATCATATATATTTTTTATTATAAATTCCTCTATAACACGATAATTGATTATATGTTTTATATTTTATTATATACTTATATATTAAACTATTAATTATAAAAATCTACTCAAAAATTAATTTAATTTATTTCATACGTGTGTGAAATTTATATATTAACTAAGATAGATGGAGTATCATATCATATTGTATTTAACTTTATATTTAAATTATTAATAAATCATATATAATAAGGGCAAAACAGTAAATATTTTCTAAATAACACAAGCTGTAATATTATATAATATGTAGAACCATACTATTCATCAAGGATTAAACACACCTAAATTTCATTAATTTTACATTTAATGCCCGCAATGTTTAATAAATTAAAAATTATACATATATACTTATAAAATAACATAATCGCATAATATATATATACTCATTTTTCGATAATTATATAGAGCATTAACAAGATCTTCATCTATACATATATATTTTATTAAAATATTACTTTCAGTATAAATGAATATTTGAAGTATACTTTAAATATATCCTAAATAAGACGTACTTATTTTATCTAAAGAATGCGATTTTCTCACCTCTCATAGGTTTTTATCATTAATGAACCTAATACAATATATATAATAGATAATATATATTTAGGAAAACAACTATTTTACTCAGTTAAAATAATATTTTACAGCAAATTTATTATCACTTAGTATACCTATATTATAGAAATATTCTGGTTAATATGAATATCTTATTAATCCTATATTTATTGGGGAGTCAGTATATTGTAAGTTTATTTGTGATAATATATATTGTTAAATGTAAGGAATTAAAAATGAAATTATTATATATTATAAAAATATATAACATCCACCATATATATATTATATATATATATACCCAAGTTCTAATATTCATAAGATAGGCTCTTACTATGCAAATCCGGTAAATATAATAAATTGGTGAATGAATTATAGATGTACATAATAAGTTACTAAGATTAAACTTCTACTTATTTTATACTATATTTATATGTTATATCTAATCTATATATAGTATATATATTCAATGATATTTATAATATATATACTCAAATACAAAGTATGTACGGTAGACTGTGATGTAAATACCTTACTATATCATTAGGTAAAAAGTACTCTATAACTCTAGTATAGTCTATTTCTACTTATACTGCATTTGCTGATAACATTAAAGGTAATTCTATCCTCATAATTATAGAATAAATTTGTGATAATACATTTTTGCACCATCTATATATTACCCCTTATTTTCATGTATAACTCTAGATATATTTAAAATATTATCTATCATTCCTCTTTTGAAGAAATCATAACCCGAGCCTCAGACGACATTTTTAAGTACTATTTTTAATTCATTATACTATTATTTAGACTTAATTGTAGAATATAGTGACAACCTGTGTACTACTTCCATGTACTTTATGAATTAACCTTATATAATATATATAATATTTTATTAGGGCATACAACTTAATAACGTACTTATCACTCACCCCCAGTTGGCACTGACATTTGCATTGTTGATAAATAATATTTAATATTAATATTTGAGTAAAGTGATATTTGTCTAGTATTACATAATGAAGTATTCTTTATTTCGTTATCATATACATATATAATTTCTGTGCATATATATATATATATATATATAATTTCTTATTATTAATTTATTATTAATAATTTATATTATATGTATATATTATAATAACAATTTAATTAGTAAATTTGTTTATTAATCAATTATTAATATATATTATATTATATTTATATTATGGTTTTATGTACTAGAATAGATATATATACTGAATTGCATTAAGATGGTGCTCTTTTATATGCTATGGAAATATGTTTTCATAATACTAAGAAAAATCTTTAATTCCTTAGGGTTTCTTTGATTTTTTGTTGTTTGTTTTACGAATTAAACGATGTTACCATCTCCACAACGAGAGTGGGAAGGTATTTCTGTTTTGCTGGTAAAGATGCTTTTATGAGCATCGCAGAATATACATATGCTGTCCCCTCGTAAACTCAGTAAATTCTCATGTGTTCTATATATTTACGTTAATGGAAGATTTTTATAGAGTTTCGCATAACATTTTAGTAATATTATATGGATATCATTTGTGTGTGGGTGCTTCTTGGAATCTGTGGATTAAAAAATTGGTAAATTAGGTATATAAAACCTTATACCGTGGAACTGTACAGGTGATGTTTTCTAACACTTTTGAGTGATAAGTTGCCGCTAAATTACGATATTTACTATTATATATATAATATTATATATATATTATTTATATATTATTATATTATTATATTATATTATAATATATATTATATATATTATATTATAATTATATATTTATATAATATATATATATATTTTTAATATTTATATATATTATTATATTATATATTATAATATATATAAATATATATATATATAGTATATATTAATAATATATATATATATATTAATTAATATATATATATTATATATTAATATATATGGTTTAATAGGTTATTTTTACTATTCACTATGTGTGCTATATGATAACCAAGTTACTATATCTAGTATATATACGATAATTAAATATCTAGTAATTAAATTAACCGATTAGATCTTAATTCTAGATATCTTTATCTCAATATAATAGGTAATATAGATTTTTCAATATATATATATAATATATATATTATTAATATATATATATATTAATATATATATATATATATTTAATATATATATATTAATATATTATATATATTATATTAGTACTATATATATATATATATTATAATATATATATATATATATATATTATATAATATATATAATATATATATATATAAATATATTATATTATATATATATAATTTTATTATATTTATATATATATATATTAATATATATAAGTATATATTATAATATATATTATTTATTAAAAATAAATAAATAAATAATTAAAAATAAATAGAATTAATATAGAAGTAAAAAGTTTTTTCTTTATAATTAAATTATATATATATATATATATATATATATATTAAATATAATATAATATATTATATATAATAATATATATATATATTTATATTATAAAATAATTTATAATATTATCATCTAAATAACTATCAATATAATACCTTAAGTAACAGGTGAAAAGTGTAAATTTACCATTTTATATGGAAATACACTCTGAGTAAATACTTATTATATTTTATAGTTAGGAAATATGTGATATAAATAACAATATAAATTTATAAATAAAAACAATATTATAAATAATATTTTTTAATTGTGTATACACTTAATTTATGATTAAATATATTAAATATATGATTATAATTATAATTAGATTAGTAAAGCCTTATTTTTAGTAATGAGATAACACATTTAATATAATTATTTGTGGTTACTTATCGTTATAAAATTAAATTAAGATAACTTTTAATTTTGTCAAAGGGAATAATCTTTGTGAATATATTTTTTTAATACTAAAATGTAGTATACCCAAGTATATAATATACTACATATTAGAGGTGTATATATATATAAGCATACTAACTAAGATTAGCAGTGAGAGTCAGGGTGGTTCATATTCATAATATCTATAGCCTTATTATATACCGTAGGGTAAACTATTACGGGGTATGGTAATACTATATAATAATTATATCTCGACTTATCACCCTTACCTCCAGTAAATCTCGGAAACTACTATACTACTATGCTCTTTATGTGTATTTATATTATTGGGGTGTCTACGCGGTGAGGTTCCTATTTCACCTGCTCCCTTATTATACTACCTATACTATACGTAGTAGGTATAATATGGAAAACGTTCTACCTCATATCACTTGTGTTTCACCCTAGTTAAGAGTACTTAGATGATCTACCCCTATAACATTGCTAATGTAATCACTACTTTTACAATAATTAATTAATATATATATATATATATATATATATATCATATATATAATATATAATATATATTTATTATATATATATTATAATATAATATTAACTAATATATATATAGCCCTTAATATTATGTAATAATATATTATAGGGTGATGTACCGATATATATCCGAATAAAAGAATGTACCGATAATCCATTAGATAACTATAGATCTCTTATATATTGTTTAGAAATACACACCGAGTAAACTGTGAGTGATAACCGAGAGAAGTAGACTTTTGAATAATAATAATAAGTAAAAAATAAAGCACAGATTAATAAATGTATAGCGACTATTTGTGTATGTAAGCATTCTACATAATAGTGATTGAGCCTCACTGTTACATACAAGAGTAGTTAGGTGCATTGTGTGATTTCATATGTGTGGGGTTGATGCCACAAAGAGTCTGTAACGTTTTTATCTGTATCATAACTAATTACCCCATAGTATTTTAGAGTGAGTCATATAATGCTAAATATTACATAAGAATTAATCTCACAGCCTCTCACCAGATTTTTTATAAATGTTTGATGTTATTAAATCACAAAGAGAATATTCTTTCACCATTGTACACAGAAGTCAAATATAAACAATAGGTAAATTTCTAGAACGCACACGTAACTCGCTCTTTATTTCATAGATTTTCTAGCTGCATCCAAGTAGATGGGAACGATATCTTATAAATAGAATCATATAGAAGAAATAAAAACTCTGAAATCTGTCGAGTATGTGTCATCATGCTAATGTATAATCAAAAAAAAATAAAAAAAACTATTATCAAACACACAACACAACCATCACAAACTACTTTTAATAAAAGAAAGCAGCTCATTTCATACTCAAAATTTCAAAAATTCCCAATTGTGATGCAAAAAACATTAAGCTTTCACTAGTGTCTGGCGAGAGCCTGTTCCTTTTTTAGGATTTATATTTGCGCTTATCGCGTACTACGGTGATGTAAATTGCGTAGGACGCACTCTCTCATGAACTGTGATGAAGTAAGGTGTCTGATAATTATTTTTTGCTCTGCAAGCAATGTATTAAATCATAGAAAACATTATGTGGGACACTAATTTTTGGCAATGTCCTATTCTAGTAAATATCAGAATGAAAGGATTCTGTTACTTACTGTAAGGCATGCATACTCACAATTCTGTGACCCTGGAAGGTACGGTAATATTCACACTTCTTTACACATAGTCATTTGAACAATTATGAAATTATTTTTGCTTAATTTGAAGACTGTCTCTTCAGTTTTTACGATAGAAGTAGCTTCCTGGTGTAATGAATAAGTGGTGAAAATTAGAGATGTATAATGAATATATCGAGATTGAAATATATCATAAACAGCAGTTACATATACACAAATACCAACAATAAACTTAACAGTAAGATATAATATAAATATTTGATATAAAGCAATAAATACCGCTCACTATCAGTATCGCTGTTGCAGAGAGTTTCAGATAAGAGAGCGATTCCTAACTTCTGTGACATTACACTTTTACTTTATACTTATCTGACTGATTACCAAACGAGCAATCATACCTCACTCAGTGAGTTATAGCTATTTAAATATGCTAATTATAACTATAAAAGTGTGAGTTATCGATTTTCAGTGAATAGAATGCCATTTACTTATTACATTGTATCATTACTTTAGACTCTAAGTGAATATCCTTAATTAGTAAACACCTTGTTAATATATATTAGATACTATTTTTATCTATCAACGATTGTCAACGAGACGTGCTAATACGGAGTCAGACACCTTAATATCATGAGGTACATACAGTAGCGGATGGCACTTAGACCTGCACCTCTAAAATTTACACACTTACAAGTTAAACGACACAAATTCGCAGATGAGACACACATTGACCGCAAGGCTTTTAAACAGATCGAGGGTAGAATTAAATAATATTAAAGTAGGAACACTAAGAAAGCAATGGTAGAAATATCCAACTCAGATCAGAAGTGTGAGCAGGTAAATAGTAAAGCAGCACCGCAGCGAACACAATTGATCCACTCGCGAGTACTCTAATAACACAATTACACAATAACAATCAATATTAGCGTGCCGATCACATAACGAGTCCACCTTTGACTCGACTACGAAAGGTGCGTGAGCATAAAGGTGTGAGTGGTTCAGACGTGAAGCTGGTAATAAAGTTCTCTCACGGCTACTTTGACCGCTACTTAACATACTATATAGATAAAAGGGCATAACATTACAAAAGTCACAAACCATCGCGTCACTAGCATAAATAATACAGTGAGGCTCATATATCGCAACTAGATAGATAATGGAAGTTTTATAGTCTTTTTGGCCTTGGATCGCCATATATCATCAACATCATCAAAAGACACGAGTGTAAACAACCTGCAGCTTCACACTCAATGATATGAGAGAGTTAACTTCACCATATAAAGTGAAATGAGTACCATATATACAGCACATACACATCTAGTCCTAACATGACTCGAGGTAGTCATTGTGTAAGAAGCAAGGAAAATAAGTCATTCAGTGCCAAAGTATTACATAACACATGACAAAAATACTACACCAGTTATATCTCTTGAGAGCGCGCATTGCACCTCAGCAACAGCTACTGTAGCATATATTGGAGGAGTATTTCCAATATATACCAATTTTTATTGTTCATATATGATTTTAAGGACAAGGATGTTATATTGTCCCCATAAAGGATGAGCGAGAGAACCAGTATGCAAAGAGCATGGTACATACACTACATATACAGAATGTAAGGCATGATCTTAAGACGAGTGGAGATTTTGATAAACAGCATATGTACGATCTATCTCTATAAATGAATAAATTTCACAAATGCACTTAGTAGACCGCAACCTACCCATTGATATATCATATCCAGATCAGTGAGTAATAGAATTGGAAAGATTAAAGACGAAACTTTACATTATCTTTGAGCGTAAAAGAGGTGCAAGCATTAATACTCATTGTAAACAATTGAATAGTAATACGAATAGGTGGATCATAGAGTCTCGTGAGAGCATTAATGATAGTGGATAGATGTTAGATGTGGCAGTGAGAAGATCATTGACTTAAGAAAAGTGTGAATAATAATAAAGTCGGAGATAAAAACATGGAATCCCTGAAGGAACACCTACATTGACGAGTAAAAGTGAAGAGTTCGCCCTATTCAGCGGAGAGCAGCAGGGACTTGAGGGCGATGTGGTGGAAAGAAGAGCGTAGGACGCATGAGGAGTAAGTTGCAGAGAGAGGGAAGGGGAAACCCAAATAGGAATGGTGGAGCATTTGGTGAGGTAGGATATGCAGATGTCGTCGGTGTCACATTATATGCCCTGGTCAATATCTGTATATGAGATTAGTTGTCATAAAGTATGTGTACGATGTCAACCTGTTATTAACACATAGTTACTTCCGTAGTTCCTAAGGACTGAGAGATACCTTATAGTATTTATTCTATATATTTAGATATAGTGAGAATAGGTTATTAGTTCTGGCAGTATAATTCTCTGTGAGCAAGCTCTGAGAAGCTATAGCTATAACTTGGGAACCGTAGAATGAAGGGAATGATAGATTTCGAGTATTATGATTTATAGATAGTTGAAATTGGAAGGATTTATGTTAAGATTCGTTAGAATAGAATAGTCATAGTTTTAGTCTATTAGGACGATATATAGTGTTAGTGATATGTAGGAAATTAGAGCAGTCATATCCCTTTTGTTCTTAGGAATATTAGTTGAGTGACGCATAAATTTGTATCGACAGTACTTTCGCTAACACTCTGAGGGAATAAAATAGTGACAGTATTGATGATGACTTATTTAGTAGAATAAATATAGTTGAAGAGGTGGGCGTGGGTCTAAGAGGAAGCACACTTGCCTTACTCAGATATAATAGTGTGGCTGGGTATAGTGTAGATAGTTAGTGCTTCTATTCTTGGTGCACCTACCAGGTTGGCTTCCTATGATACTTGTGTCATGTAAGGTTGTTCTAGGAAGTCCCAGTGTCACTCACGATCAATGAATTAAGCATGGTAATGGGTACAATTTGGATCGCATCGTAGAGAGGAGAAGTTGAGTATGATGGATGAATGAGATAATTGCTCACATAGGTTATCGTCCAGTGTATAGATGTTAGGAATAGGTGATAATAGGGTGCAAAGATGATTGATAGTTTAGCTTATTTCAAATTGAGTTAAATTAGGTATCAGACAGATATTCATTCAGTAATACGATATAAAGAGGAGTGACAGGATATAGTATTTTACAGAGTATTGTTAGTGAGAGTGTTGTTTATTGTGTAAGTGATAGAGTCAGAGAGATTTAGTCAGTATGGTTAGGAATTAAGGAGGTCAGCGCTCCCTCTGCTCGCTTTTTCGTTGTTTAATAGAATAGTATGTATGTCTCGTGACTATTTAGCTCGGTGAAGAGTATCTACCTGTGCAAACGATTCTAAGCTTGTATATGAAAATTTGGAGCTCATGTATGTGATAGGAAGAATGAGAATATTTTCACCTCAGCTCCTGGGTTAACTGGCTCCCATAGCTGTCTGCGCTAGTATATCGGTGATTGGACCATAAAGACACAAGCTGCGCATCGTGATTTCGAATGCATGTAGATTTTTGATGTGAGGTGAAAAGATATTAAGTTCAAGAAGGAATGAACATGCTCTAAGCCCATACAACAATTACTCGACGTATCTTGCATTTAATGGGTCAGATATGGCTTGATGGCGTCTTTATACTGTGTAGTATCAGTGGTTAGAAGCTCAGTACTAGTGTTCGCATATATAGTGTTTAAGCGATTAATGAAGCCATACGACAATGCCCCCCCATAGTCGCCTCAGATAAAAGTGTAATGTAAAATACCGCAATATGGCAGGATGGAAGTGTTGAAGGATGAAAAGTATTTAAAAAATGAAGATAGATATAGAGGTTGTGTGGTCAGTTATTTACCTGTGATTAGGTGTAGTCAGAGTGATGGTGGTATGTGTAGTATTTGTATTTACATGAGGTAACATGAGCTGGCTTATTTAGTTGGAATAGACTCAGCTTAGAGCTACTAATGTAAGTGTTAGATTTACTGCATAAATAGAATCGTTGATGTGTAAACTGTGAGTGCGTCTCGTATGTGATTGGTAGTAGTGTTTTAGATGTGATGTTATGTATTGTTATTGTTAATTAGTTGCTTTGTATCCAGATAGTGAGTATGTAGAATTGATATCTAGAATTGATTTTGTTCCAGTGTGTATGTGTGTATATGCTTTCACTGTTTCATACCTGCTATTTACATATAGTACGTAGATATGAAGGAACCTCGATCAGGATGTATCAGGTGTGTTAGATGT
>JABUQX010130480.1:0-7500 GCA_015478945.1 Trachelipus rathkii
CACTTGTACTTCGTTCAGTTTTTATAGATTTGGGTGTTTAACCGTTTCGCATTTATCATTGAAACAGCTTTACCGCGTTTTCGTGCGCCGCTTCAATATATATATATATATATATATATATATATATATACATATATATATATATATATATATATATATATATATATATATATATATATATATATATATATATATATATATATATATATATATATATATATATATATATATATATATATATATATATATATATATATATATATATATATACATGGGCGTCGCCAGCTTCCAAGCTAGGGGGCAGCTTAAAATTTTATAGAGCTTATATATATATATATATATATATATATATATATATATATATATATATATATATATATATATATATATATATATATATATATATATATATATATATATATATATATATATATATATTTATATATATATATATATATATATATATATATATAAAAAGTAGACATAAAAGTAGAAACATTTGTTGGATAATTAAATGATTAATATTTTAAAAAATTATTTTATTAAAACAATAGAATATCAAATACAATATGCAATGATGGAAAATTCACAATATAGAGCAGTTGCAAAATTGATATTATTAAAAAAGTAATTTCCTTAAGTAATCAAATAATCATAATTGTCAAACACAAATTTTCTGTGTACACTCATCATAGCCAGCCCGTTTAACCTGTCGTCTTCCATAGTACTTCATAGCCAAGTCTTGATCCTTCGCAGAGTACTGAAAGAGCGCTCTACTGCACTGGTGGTGCATGGCTGTGCGAGTAGTATCATCAAAGTCTTTTTCGTCGACGGAAAGAAAAGTTCAGTCTCCTTTAAGACTTGGGAGACAACAAGATCTTTTAGTTCTTCACTACTCAGTTTCTTGTCCTTCCAAATTTTGTACCAAAGTTCTAGCTCTTCTTCTATGCCTTCTAAGTGGTAAAAACTATAAAATGAAGCTGTTTTTTTCCTTTAACTCATCGATTGTTATGAGTAGCATGTGGAAAGGATGTAGATATGTCAATGCATAAGCAGGTGTATTTTCAGTAGAAAACCGTAATTCAAAAGAAGAGGTTATAGAATCCAGATACGGAATTATTAGGGATCTTCTCCAGAACTCCGTGGGATTTGTTGCTGGATGGTTGCTGCGGTGCTGCTGCCTACCAACAATCCGTGGTATATTCAGATCAAGTCCAGTTGCTCGGCGATTTGATTAGCTTCTTTTAACACTTCATCGGTGATTTTTCTTCATCTTTCCGATGGCTCCTAACCATTTCCACAATGTGTTGAATGTGCTGCGAGGTATTGACGATATCAAGGTCTTAGATTGGAGAGCATTTACAACTGGCTCTAGCATCGCAGAGTACTTCGCGATCAATATCATAGCCATGATGAATGACGACTTACATGCCGCTGAATGCAACTGAAAAGCGCTTTTTCTTGTGGCGGTATTTCCTTCAATGGAAAGGGTTTCTAATGCTTGCATCATTCGTACAAAGTGCTCCTTAAACACTCTGATGCACTTGTGTTGTTCAGACCATCTGGTCTGGCATAGGCTTGGGATGTTTGGCATTAATTTTCTTCTCAAGACCGACTCGCGAAAAAACGTAATAATGTCCTTTATAGTTCCCACAGTATTGCGAATTTCTGGTATTGTGTTCAAATCATTTACTACTAGATTTAGTTTGTGTGAAGAGCAATGAAAGAACAATGATTTTTATACTTTTTCCGCAATATTGCTTGGACACCTCCTTCCTTGACAGACAACGTAGAACAGCCATCGAAACCCAAGCCAACGCATTTCTCGGGATCCAGTTCTTCGGTCGTGACAAAATCGTCAATGGCTTTCGCAATGGTTTTTGCGTCAAGCGCTTTCAGTTCTACAAAGCCAATAAATTCCTCTTTGACTTCATAAAATGGAGCAATAAAATGGAGGAACACACAAAAACGAATCTGTCACATAGGCGATCAAAAAGGCATCTGATGCAATCAACGAAGCATATTTCTTTTTGATTTGAGACTAAAGATGTCGCTATTCAAAATTCCCAGTTTTACAATAAAAGTAGAAAATAATCCTAAATCCATATGCATACAATTGATCGCTGCATATATATATATATATATATATATATATATATATATATATATATATATATATATATATATATATATATATATATATATATATATATATATATATATATATATATATATATATATACAAATATTATGCAAAAGTAGGCGAGGCCTAATTAAGAAGTCTTGGATCTAGTATAGCGAATTAACGATAGTACCAATTTTAACTAAACGTTAAAAGAGTATAGAAAAATTACACAAACTGACCTTCCTTTTGATATATTATAGCTTGTTTCCTTTAGTACGTAGGAAATGAAGCCATATGATGTAGGGCTGTACTCTAAAACTCTCTGCATCGCAAGAAAGAGTGGTGTTGCTTTTGAGAAGAGAGTAAACACTTCTAGGGGGGGCAGCTGCCCCCCCTGACGACGCCCATATATATATATATATATATATATATATATATATATATATATATATATAATATATATATATATATATATATATATATATATATGTATATATATATATATATATAATTATAAGAATTATATATATATATATATATATATATATATATATATATATATATATATATATATATATATATATATATATATATATATATATATATATATTTATAATATATAAAAAAATATAAAACATGTCTATAATATAAAACAAAAATAATAATAATATATATATATATATCTATATATATATATATATATATATATATATATATATATATATATATATATATATACTGATATATATATATATTTATTATGCCATTCATCAAAATTAATTAAAAATTCCGGGAGTGGATCACTATTTTCTAACGCAAAGCATATTCCAAAGTTGAGTATATTAGTTTCTATGTCGGTTAATTGTACGGTTGATAAGTTCAAAATGGAGTTCTTCGTGTTGATATACCATGGACTACCTTTAAATATAAGTTTAAATTTTCTATTCAGGGATGCACTTTTTTTATTAACGGCCTGATTTTTCCTTTCAATCAGATTTTCTTTCATCTTTTCGATCAAAAATTCTTTGTTGTGAATCGGGGACAGGGTGATTTTAATTCTATTGAAAAGTTTACTAGCTCGGAAAAACCAATAGTTTACTTCACTTTTAATTTTCTTTATTCGATGCTTAATAATTTCTTCGTGGGTTGGTGGGAATGGGTCACTTTTTGTAAACTGGACTTGTCTTGGTATCATGGATTTAGGAATAACTCTTTCTTCTAAACAGCGTTTCAAAAATTTAATTTGTGCTTTTTTGGTGTTGGCTTTAATATTATTGTCACAATATTCAAAGTACAGTTTCTTTAATTCATAGTTTCTATGTAGGTGACGTGTTAAATCAGGGTTCATCTTTATATATTAGATTTACAGAGCTATGTTTTTTCCGCTCTTTTATATGTATTTAGTTGCAGTAGCACCCTTAAAATAATCACCTTTTTATGAGAATTACATACACTGAATAGTATAAAACATTTTTATTTTTATTTATATACAACAATATTAGGTTTCTCCTCCTGAAGTTTCTAGCTTTCGCAGAGATTCTCCCTGCCTCTGTCAGGAATCCTCGGAAGAGAAAGAGCAAGTGATGATGACTTTCCAATTTCAACTTTGTGATGGTTGGTTTGAATTCTGTTGTGTTTGAAGACGTTCCATTTTTTTAATAAGTTGCCTACAGGAATTTGATCTTTTAAGAGTTTCGTTTATTGTATTGTCAATAAAGTAATTTCCTTTATCTCTGTTAAAGTTTTGACTATTTTTTATAATATATGCTTCGTAAAGCTTTCTAAATTTATGGTTATTAACTTTTTTAATTATATTGCTATTTTTAGTGTCGATTGGATGGCCTTTTTCCAGTTGATGAGATACCAGCGGTGAATTTCTATTGAAGGTTCTAATGTCAAATTGGTGTTGATTTAGGCGTCGATCTGTGTCTATAGTTTCTCCTATATAGTTTAAGTTGCAAGTTTTACATGGTATAGTGTATATTGCTGATTTACTCTTATTATTAAGATTTGGTTTAAGTATTTTATTTAGTGAGTTATATTTAGTTACTATGTTAAGGTTTTGCATTTTAAAATTTACTTGTATTTAAAATCTATGTAAGTTTATTTTATATATAGTGTGGTTTTTATTTGCATTATTATCCTTAAACAGGTGAAAATTCTTCTCGCTTGTTTAAACTTTGATGAAAATGTTAGCCGGATAGTTTAAATTGATAAAAGTTTGCTTCAAGTTATTGATTTCTGACTGAATTAAATGGTTACTACATATTTGATATGCACGTAATGCTAAAGTTATGATTATTCCTTTTTTAATATGCAAACTGTGACTCGAGTACCAATGAATGTATTTTGGATTATGTGTTGGTTTACGAAAAATTGAAAAGTTAAGGTTATGTGGGTTAGTCCAATTAATTAATATATCAAGAAAGGATATCTGATTGTTGGTAGGGTGCTCGATTGTAAATTTTATAGAGGGAGCAATGCTATTGATATAATTATGAAAACTGTTAATATCTAGTTCATTAGGGTAAATGAAAAGTACGTCGTCGACGTATCTTATCCAGGTGCATCCTGTGAAGTTTGCGTGTTTGAATATGAATTTCTGTTCTAAGAGTTCGAGATAGATGCAGCTAATGATTGGGGAGAGGGGTGACCCCATACTTAAGCCTGATTTCTGAATATAAAATTGGTCATTGAAAGAGAAATGTGCATTTTCTGTGACTAAATGAATGAGTTCTTTTAGGGTATTGAAAGGTACAGAGAAGGATATTTGCTTAAGGTTTACGTATTCTTCGAGTAAGGCTAATGCTTCTTCAACTGGAACATTTGTAAACAGTGATATTACATCAAAACTGAGTATGTTGTGATTTGTCATGTTTTGGTGTTTTATGCGTTGTTTGAGATGAAGTGAGTTTTTTACATGAGATGAAGATATATTTCCTAAAAGTGGTTTGAGTTGTAGAGCGATCCATTTAGAAAGTTTATAAGTTATACAGTTTGTGTTTGCTATGATTGGGCGTAGGGGGATGTCAGGCTTATGCGTTTTGGGGATTCCGTAGAATTTTGAAAGTTGTGTGTTAAATGATTTTAGTTTATTATATAAATGTTCATTATGTATTAGGGTGTTCTTCAGTTTTTTGTTAAATTGTGCTTGAGAAGTTTTTAATGGATTTGATTTTAGTTTTGTATAAATATTAGTATCATTTAATAGTTCGTAAGCTTTTTGAATATAGTCTTTTTTATTTAATATGACAATCTTACCGTCTTTATCGGATCTTGTAATGATGATGTCTTTATTTCTTTTTAATTTTTGAATAGCGGAGCTGAAACATTTAGGTAGTCTATTGGATCTGTTTGTAATTTTATCCAAAAGCATTCCTAGAAGGATGTTCGAGTTGATGTTAGTCGATTCATTTTTATTATGCCATTCATCAAAATTAATTAAAAATTCCGGGAGTGGATCACTATAAAATCACCCTGTCTCCGATTCACAACAAAGAATTTTTGATCGAAAAGATGAAAGAAAATCTGATTGAAAGGAAAAATCAGGCCGTTAATAAAAAAAGTGCATCCCTGAATAGAAAATTTAAACTTAAATTTAAAGGTAGTCCATGGTATATCAACACGAAGAACTCCATTTTGAACTTATCAACCGTACAATTAACCGACATAGAAACTAATATACTGAACTTTGGAATATCCTTTGCGTTAGAAAATAGTGATCCACTCCCGGAATTTTTAATTAATTTTGATGAATGGCATAATAAAAATGAATCGACTGACATCAACTCGAACATCCTTCTAGGAATGCTTTTGGATAAAATTACAAACAGATCCAATAGACTACCTAAATGTTTCAGCTCCACCATTCAAAAATTAAAAAGAAATAAAGACATCATCATTACAAGATCCGATAAAGACGGTAAGATTGTCATATTAAATAAAAAAGACTATATTCAAAAAGCTTACGAACTATTAAATGATACTAATATTTATACAAAACTAAAATCAAATCCATTAAAAACTTCTCAAGCACAATTTAACAAAAAACTGAAGAACACCCTAATACATAATGAACATTTATATAATAAACTAAAATCATTTAACACACAACTTTCAAAATTCTACGGAATCCCCAAAACGCATAAGCCTGACATCCCCCTACGCCCAATCATAGCAAACACAAACTGTATAACTTATAAACTTTCTAAATGGATCGCTCTACAACTCAAACCACTTTTAGGAAATATATCTTCATCTCATGTAAAAAACTCACTTCATCTCAAACAACGCATAAAACACCAAAACATGACAAATCACAACATACTCAGTTTTGATGTAATATCACTGTTTACAAATGTTCCAGTTGAAGAAGCATTAGCCTTACTCGAAGAATACGTAAACCTTAAGCAAATATCCTTCTCTGTACCTTTCAATACCCTAAAAGAACTCATTCATTTAGTCACAGAAAATGCACATTTTTCTTTCAATGACCAATTTTATATTCAGAAATCAGGCTTAAGTATGGGGTCACCCCTCTCCCCAATCATTAGCTGCATCTATCTCGAACTCTTAGAACAGAAATTCATATTCAAACACGCAAACTTCACAGGATGCACCTGGATAAGATACGTCGACGACGTACTTTTCATTTACCCTAATGAACTAGATATTAACAGTTTTCATAATTATATCAATAGCATTGCTCCCTCTATAAAATTTACAATCGAGCACCCTACCAACAATCAGATATCCTTTCTTGATATATTAATTAATTGGACTAACCCACATAACCTTAACTTTTCAATTTTTCGTAAACCAACACATAATCCAAAATACATTCATTGGTACTCGAGTCATAGTTTGCATATTAAAAAAAGGAATAATCATAACTTTAGCATTACGTGCATATCAAATATGTAGTAACCATTTAATTCAGTCAGAAATCAATAACTTGAAGCAAACTTTTATCAATTTAAACTATCCGGCTAACATTATTCATCAAAGTTTAAACAAAGCCAGAAGAATTTTCACCATTAAGGATAATAATACAAATAAAAACAACACATATATTAATAATAAACATACATTAATTTTAAATACAGATGTAAATTTTAAAATGCAAAACCTTAACATAGTAACTAAATATAACTCACTAAATAAAATACTTAAACCAAATCTTAATAATAAGAGTAAATCAGCAATATACACTATACCATGTAAAACTTGCAACTTAAACTATATAGGAGAAACTATAGACACAGATCGACGCCTAAATCAACACCAATTTGACATTAGAACCTTCAATAGAAATTCACCGCTGGTATCTCATCAACTGGAAAAAGGCCATCCAATCGACACTAAAAATAGCAATA
>JABUQX010130480.1:10000-13111 GCA_015478945.1 Trachelipus rathkii
TCTAGCTTCTAGCACGTGCCGACGTATATTCTAGAATACACCCGATATTAGTGTCTACCCCTATGTTATAAGGTACGTGAAGTCAATTGGTGTGTATTAGAAGGTGCTAGAATGCTTCCTTGTATGAGTTAGACCCTCGCCCCCCTTTTCTAGCACTTCTAGCACGGTATATCCTACGTCATAGAATACACCAAATATTGGTGTCTATCCCTATGTTATAAGGTATGAGGATTCGATTGGTGTATATTAGAAGGTGCTAGGTTGGTTCCTTCTACGAGTTAGTACCCCACCCCATTTCCTAACATTTCTAGTGCGATGTATCCTATGAGACGGAATATACCCGAAGTTTTAGAGGGTTTAGTATGTTTTAGGGTATAGTGATTCGAATACCGTGGTTTATAAGGGTTCGAAGCACTCTTGGGCATGGGTAGCATTAGGACATTACCCCTACCCCTTTTCCTAATGCACCTGTGCAATCATTTTTGTTTCTGGAGCCTATGAAGCCGAGCTGGTGTTGGTCTAAGTATGTTTTGAGTATCCGAGTCGATTGCAGCTATTACCGAGCATGGCGTTTCCGTCGTTACAGTTTTAGAACGCAACAACATTCGTTTTTCGTAGAGGGCTTACCCTTCGTCAAAAATCTATCATGACGGGTGTCAAACAGGGGTAGAAATGTCCTCAAAAATGCGATTCCCGTAGTTACTTTTTCCGACGACAGAGTCCCCAATGGCCCCAGCTGGGGGTCATTTATTTGGTTTCAAACGACCCATGTCATAACCTTAAGCAAACAGAGGTGTTAAAGACATCGGTTCCTCTCAACTTTGACATGCCAATCTTTTATATGTGCAACATCGTTGGCCTCCAATGTTTCAAGCCGTTACGTCCAAGGGGGGTGGGGGTCCCCGCCCCCAAAACCTAAAAATGGACTTAGAAAGCTGAAATTTGGTGAGTGTATAGAAAAGAATAAATGAAATAGAATGGCGATGTTAAAATAAATGGCGAACCATATGGGCCGGAGCCGGAGCTGGTGGTTGCGGTGCCAGATTGGAATTCTGGCTCCAACCACATATTAGGACAAATGAGGTGTCTACATCTATGTTTTCAATGGTGTAGAACTCATTTTTGAGGGTTTCAGTTGGCACAGCTGTTTCTAACTTCTAGCACGACATGTCCTACATCCTAGAATACATCCAATATTAGTGTCTACTCTATGTCATAAGGTACGGGGAGTCGATTGGTGTATATTAGAAGGTGTTAGGATGCTTCCTTCTATGAGTTAGTACCCAACCCCCTTTTCTAGCACTTCTAGCGATGACATGTCCTACGTCATAGAATACACCTAATATTAGTGTCTACCCCTATGTTTTGAGGTATGAGGATTCGATTGGTGTGTATTAGAAGTTGCTAGGATGCTTCCTTCTATGAGTTAGTACCCCTACCCCCCTTTTTCTAGTGCAAGTATTCAACTTTGTTATTTTTCGAGCTAGAGAGTTGAACATGGTTCTACCTATGTTTTCGAGGTAATGGCCGAGTTGATTTTCTGGCATTCGAGTGGATCCGAAGCAATCATCAGGGTCTTTTGCACCGGTGCTGCGGTGCTCTATATATGTATATGTATATAATACACGTATATATATATATATATATATATATATATATATATATATATATATATATATATATATATATATATATATATATATATATATATATATATATATATATATTTTGGTTTTTAAAGGCTTTCTAGTAAGATATTCTTTTCAAACTGGCTACCATGGTTTGTTTTGAAGAAAGGTGCCAGCTGTCTGGGCCCGAGGTTTCCCGCCGCCGCGTCAAGGAGGGGAGGGGTCTGAGCCCCCTAAACCAGGAAAGGATTTAGAAGGTTGAAATTTTGGTCGAGTCAATAGAAGAAGAAATAAATGAAATAGAGTATGAGTTTTGTGCGGAGCACCATGAACCGGAGCGGAGTTTGTGATTGCTGGCCAGACTGGAATCTTGGTCAGCTGCTATTTGAGTCAATTGATGTGTGTTTATATATGTTTCAAAGGACATAGATTTCCGAATTTTGGGGTTTTATAACCCCAAAATGAGTTTGAGGACCCTTTTAAAAATTGTAATACAAGAAGAAAAGCACAGAGTGGCAAGACAAGGAGGAAGAAGAAGAAGAGATAAAGGAAGAAAGAAGAAGAAGAAGAAGAGAAGAGAAGAAGAGAAGAAGAAGAAGAGGAGAAGAAAGATGACGAAGAAGAAGAAGAAGAAGAAGAAGAAGAAGAAACAGAGGAAGAATAAGAAAAGAAGCAGAAGAAAAAGAAAAGAAAGAAAAAGAAAAAGAAAGAAAAAGAAAGAAAAAGAAAAGAAAAAGAAAAGAAAAAAAAAAAAAAAAGAAAAAAATGAAGAAGAAGAAGAAGAAATAGAAGAAGAAGAAGAGAAGAAGAAGAAAGCAAGAAGGAATAAAAAGGAAAGAAAGATAAGATGAATAAAAATCAAGAAATAGGATATTAGGAAAATATAATTAGTAAAATATGGAAAAAAAGAGGAAAGATGAAATTAGTTAATAGTAATAGTATTAAATATATGGGCATAGGAAAATCTTGTCTATTTTTAATTTTCATCTGTTCTTTTTTATTTTCATCTGTTCTTTTTATTTGCATTTGTCCTTTTTTATTTTCTTCTGCCTTCTTTTTTATATTGTCTTATTCATATTAATCAACATTTTCTCTATAACTATTATATTTTAGTATATTTTTTTTTTTTATTAAATAAATATTAAAGAGATTAAAAAGATATATTTAGTAAAATACAGAATAAGAAAATTATGGTTTTTAAAACATTATTTGAATAATATTGAAATAAAAAGAGATAAATAAAGTTCCTAAATAACCTGATAGTTTTATCAAAAGTAAATCAAGAGATAGAATGGACATTCTTAAGTATAAGAAAGTCAATTGCATTTATTACTGTCCTCCTTTTTTTTCGTATTCTTTCTTATAGAAGTTGAAGTTGTATATCGCATAGAACGTAAACGAAGGAGGTAGTCGTAAGTCACTATTGATATAGTGCTTCTTCTGTTTCTCTCTCTTATTGATCCTATTTATCATCTGTCTATGT
>JABUQX010130481.1:0-16841 GCA_015478945.1 Trachelipus rathkii
TTCCCTTGATTTCGATATCACCTTGAGCCAGCTGCTATCGATTACCTGGTGCCACTGCATTTCGATATACTGGCGCCACTGCTTCGATATACCTTATGCTACTGATTTCAAACACCTGGCGCCACTGCTATCGATATACCTGGTGCCACTGATTTCGATACACCTGGCGTCACTGCTATCGATCGATATACATGGTGCCACTGATTTCGATACACCTGTCATCACTGCTATCGATATACCTGATGCCACTGATTTTCGATACACCTGGCGCCACTGGTATCGATATACCTGGTGCCACTGATATCTATACACCTGGCGCCAATGCTATCGATATACTTGGTGACACTGATTTCGATACACCTAGCGCCACTGCTTGATCGATATACTGGTGCCACTGATTTCGGTACACCTGGCACCACTGCTATCGATAATACCTGTGGCCACTGATTCGATACACCTAGGCGCCACTGTTATCGATATACCTGGTGCGACTAATTTCGATACACCTGGCGCCACTGCTATCGATATACCTGGTGCCACTGATTTCCATACACCTTATGCCACTGCTACCGATATTCCTGTTGCAACCCTTTTTCGAATAAACCTGGCACCACTGTTATCGATATACCTGGTGCCACTGATTTCGATACACCTGGCGCTACTGCTATCGATATACCTGGTGCCACTGATTTCGATACACCTGGCGCCCTGCCTATCGATATACCTGGGTGGCTCTGATTCAATACACCTGGCGCCCTGCTTATCGATAAACCTGGTGCCCACTGATAACTCTAATCGATATTCCTGTTGAACCTTTTTGCGATAAACCTGGCCAACACTGTTATCGATAACCCTGTGCCACTGATTCGGTACACCTGGCACCCCTGCTATCGATATACCTGGTGCTCTGATTTCGATACACCTGGCGCCCACTGCTATCGATATACCTGGTGCCACTGATTTCGATACACCTGGTGCCACTGTTATCGATATACCTGGTGCCACTGATTTCGAATACACGCTGGCGCCCACTGCGTATCGATATACCTGGTTGGGGGGGGCACTGATTTTCGATAGACCTGGAGCCACTGCTATGGATATACCTGGTGCACTGATTTCAATATACCTGGCGCCACTTCTATCGATATACCTGGTGCCACTGATTTCGATACACCTGGCGCCAATGCTATCGATATACCTGGTGAAACTGATTTCGATACACTGGTGCCACTGCTATCGAAAACCTGGTGCCCCTATTTCGATACTCTGGCGCCAACTAGCTATTCGATATTACCTGGTTCCATTGATTCGATACACGCTTGAGCCACTGCTATCGATATACCCTGGTGCCACTGATTTGCGATACACCTGGCCCGCCACTGCTATTCGATATACCCTTATGCTACTGAATTTCGATACCACCTGGCCACTGCTATCGAAATATACCCTGGTGCCACTGATTTTTCGAATACACCTGGCGTCACTGCTATCGATATACCTGGTGCCACTGATTTCGATACATCTGTCATCACTGCTATCGATATACCTGATGCCACTGATTTCGATACACCTGGCGCCACTGCTATCGATATATACCTGGTGCCACTGATTTAGATAGCACTGGCGCAATGGCTCGATATATCCTAGTGCCACTGATTTCGATACACCTAGCGCCACTGCTATCGATATACCTGGTGCCACTGATTTCGATACACCTGGCACCACTGCTATCGATATACCTGGTGCCACTGATTTCAATACACCTGGCGCCACTGTTATCGATATACCTGGTGCGACTAATTTCGATACACCTGGCGCCACTGCTATCGATATACCTGGTGCTACTGATTTCGATACACCTTATGCCACTGCTATCGATATTCCTGTTGCAACCTTTTTCGATAACCTGGCAGCACTGTTTCGACATACTGGTGCCACTGATTTCGATACACCTGGCGCCACTGCTCTCGATATACCTGGTGCCACTGATTTCGATACACCTGGCGCCACTGCTATCGATATACCTGGTGCTCTGATTTCGATACACCTGGCGCCACTGCTATCGATAAACCTGGTGCCACTGATTTCGATACACCTTATGCCACTGCTATCGATATTCCTGTTGCAACCTTTTTCGATAAACCTGGCACCACTGTTATCGATATACCTGGTGCCACTGATTTCGATACACCTGGCGCCACCGCTATCGATATACCTGGTGCCACTGATTTCGATACACCTGGTGCCACTGCTATCGATATACCTGGTGCAACTGATTTCGATACACCTGGCGCCACTGGTATCGATATCAATATAGCTGGTGCCACTTATTTCGATACACCTGGCGCCACTGCTATCGATATATCTGGTGCCACTGCTTTCGATACAAACTGGCGCCACTGCTTTCGATATACATGGTGCCACTGCTTTTGATACACCTGGCGCCACTGCTATCGATATACCTGGTGCCACTGATTTCGATACACATGGAGCCACTGCTATCGATAAATACCTGGTGCCACTTGGATTTCAATATACTGCGCAATGCTTATCGAAATACCTGGGTTTGCGCACTGATTTCGATACCCCTGGGGCCACTGCTATCGATATACCTGGTGCCACTGATTTCGATACACCTGGCGCCACTGTTATCGATATACCTGGTGCGACTAATTTCGATACACCTGGCGCCACTGCTATCGATATACCTGGTGCCACTGATTTCGATACACCTGGCGCCTCTGCTATCGATATACCTGGTGCCACTGATTTCGATACACCTGGCGCCACTGCTATCGATATACCTGGTGCCACTGATTTCGATACACCTGGCGCCACTGCTATCGATATACCTGGTGCCACTGATTTCGATACACCTGGCGCCACTGTTATCGATATACCTGGTGCGACTAATTTCGATACACCTGGCGCCACTGCTATCGATATACCTGGTGCCACTGATTTCGATACACCTGGCGTCACTGCTATCGATCGATATACCTGGTGCCACTGATTTCGATACACCTGGCGCCACTGCTATCGATATACCTGGTGCCACTGATTTCGATACACCTGGCGCCACTGCTATCGATATACCTGGTGCCACTGATTTCGATACACCTGGCGCCACTGCTATCGATATACCTGGTGCCACTGATTTCGATACACCTGGCGCCACTAATTTTGTTATAACACTTAAAACGATGTGGTGATCTGTAGGTAGGTAAGTATGTTTAAAGTATAAGTCCGAGATGAATGATAGTCAGGCAGGCCACTTTGAATTCAAAGGATGTCCAGGTATGTGAAGAAAGTCTATTTTTTTTATGTTTGTATCATATTGCTTCATTGCTTATTATTATATATTATTTATTTTTATCTACCTGGGGGCATGGATTAAAACGACTGCAAACACGTCGGTGGTGCTGGTTTGGGATAGCCGGCCTTAAAGTTCGATTTCTTGTGTCATGTTACCCCTGCATAGGGGATAAAGCACGTTAAAAGGTAGTAAAAGGTAGTTTATATTTATTATGATTGTGTAGCTGAGGAATGAGGGATTGTGAGATGAGTGATTGAGGGAGTGTATGGTGTGTGAATCAGAGTGGGGGGTGACGAGCTCACCTGATAAGATTACTGGCCACTATCGTTTCTTTATTTATCTTCGGTTGTTGGTTTACCTTGTTTCTTTCTTTTTCTCTCTCGGCGCGGAGTTCCGAATTTCCTACCAGGATGCAAGGAGAGTGTGTGTTGGATGTTAGTGTTTTGTTTTTTTAATTGTTGACTTTCGTTTTCTTAGTTTTTTTTCTTTTTTCAGGGTTATACCCGAGTGCTGATGCACAGTGGTTTCAACCAGAGGGTATATTTTTTTGTTTAAATTTTTTTTTGATTCTGTTTGTTTGACGTTTGCATAAATTGATAAATTGGAAGAAAGACGCCTTTTACGCTTGACGAGAGAAAGGTAATATATAATATTTTTTTATCTTATAATTTATTTTATTTTTATTGCTTATTCCTTTATTACTGAATATTATTATTATTGATTTTTATTATTATTATTATGTAATGTGTGTGAAGCGAATGAGTTCAATTTTTAAAGGTTCGTTTTTTCTATATTTTTTTAGTCTTGCTTCATCGTTTAAAGAGCTTGGTTTGTTGGTTTCGGTTTCGGAAGACTGTGGTGTACTCCACCCCACCCAGCCTGAGGGAAGGAACAACCTTGTTGATTGTCATTTGCCAGTTGTGAGTTGGCTGTTTTTTCGTTTGACGGATTGTCAGGGATCGGAATTTTATAAAGGTTAGAATGTTTTTTTTCTCTTCTCCAGTTTTTTTTTTCCTGGCTTTTTTTTGGTTTGCCTTTTACTGGAGCAAAACCCCGGCTCGACTTGGATTGACGGCTGATCTGCGCACTTCGCAGGAGAACATTGTAAATATTGTATATAATAAACTGAAATAACGGAAATAAATTGAAATAAAAAAGGAAATTATTTGAAAATTCTAAATAGAAAAATAGAAAGACTATTATATAACAGAAATAAATTGAAATAAAAAGGAAAGTATTTGAAAATTCTAAATAGAAAAAGACTATTATATAACAGAAATAAATTGAAATAAAAAGAAATTATTTGAAAATTCTAAATAGAAAAAGACTATTATATAAAGTGAAAATAGAGAATAATTAAGAAATTAAAAAAATTGAAAATAAGAGAACTATTAATGAGAAAAAAAATAGAAGACACTAAACGTGCCCTCCCCTATTATATAATTTGTATTTTGTATTATATAAGTTGTATTTTTTAGATATATGTTATACTCAATGATTTATTTGAGATTTTGAAATATTTTTTTAGGATTAAGGTTATATTTTTTTAGGATTAAGGTTATTATTTTTTAGGATTAAGGTTAACATTTTTAGAATTAAGGTTATTGTATCGGTATCGGCGGATTGTATCGGTATCGGCGGATTGTATCGGTATCGGACTATATAAATATTGGGTGTTGTTAATTATTGGGTGTTGTGTGGAGAAGAATTAGTTGGGTTGTGATTTTTTTAATAAATTCTTATTGGTTTTGGTTGTTCGGTGTTTTCTTTTTTTTCCTGCGTTTTATTCTTCCGTTAAGAGACTCACGACTAAAACAAATAGTGAACGGGATCGAACCCCACCACATATTGTGGAGAATCGAACCCACCACATATTTCTGGCGCCCAACGTGGGGCCTTCTTGACGGAGGACAAAGGGGACAAATAGACAGAAAGGATGAGTACAGTAGAGGAATTGAAGTTAGAGGTTGAAAGATGGAAGGAAGCATTTCACAAGAAGGAAAAAGAGAATGAAGATTTAATTGATAGAGTGAGAGTATTGTCAGAAGGAATGAGAGAGATGGAAAGACGAATGGAAGAGAGAATGGAAGAGAAAATTTCTTCACGAGTGGATGAGTTAATGGCCTCTCGTGTGGATGACTTATTAAATCAGAGATTTGCGAAAGTGATTGAGGAGAAAGGTGAAAAACAGAAGGTAACCTCTACTCCTAGGATAGTAGATAAAATAGATAATGTGAAAGGGAATGGTGGACAGGTTGTGAATGGATTAGATGGAGTAGATGGTTTGAATGAGAAGAAGGATGAGAGAAGAGTGAAAGAAGACGACAAGAAGAAAGAGAGAAAGGATAAGAAGAAGAAGAAGACGTCAAAGAATAGAAGGCATGAAAGAAGAGTGCTAGCTAAGAGTAAGAGTATAGACTCTTTATACAGCAGTACGATTGAGGAAGTGGGAGTGAATGATGTTGACGATACCAGGTCAGAGGACTCGTCCAGTTCCTCCAACGTCAGAGTTTCTAAGAGTGTATTGATTAGGGACATTCCTAAAATCAACAAATATAATGTTTACGGGACTAAGGATGTGGGTGAATTTTTCTTGGAGTATGAAAGATACTGTAAGGACAAATTCGATGAAAATAAAGTGTTTTGGGTGAAAGAGTTAGGGGAGTTTTTGGAAGGACGAATGCTTGATTTTTATAAGGCGATTGCTAGTATGGGTGAGCCGAGGTATGAAGTGGTAAAAGAGAGAATATTGGAACAAGTGGAAAGAGTGAAAGGAGGGGTAAAATATCGAAAAGTGCATGATTTCGATAAAGCTAGAAGGGGAAAGAGTGAAAGATTAGATATGTATGCACATCGTTTGGAAACGTTGGCGCGAATGAAATTTGGGAATGAGGATGTGAGTGATAATAAAAGGTTATTGAAGAAGTTTTTAGAAACTATTCCATCCGCAGTGGCGGAATTTATAAATGCAAGGAGAAAAGAGAAAATGAGATGGGCGGGAGAGCGACTACGTTGGAAGGATGTGTTGGAGATAGTAGAGGATAGAGAGTTTGAAACAAATGAAAGAGAGAGAGAGGAGAATGAAAGACGCGATGTTTACAGTGGCAGGGGAGTGAATGAAAGGGCTTCACCACTGCCTCAGTACAGGTCATATAGAGATGCTCTGAGAGCCAACCCCTATGAGGTGATGGTGAAGTTCTTAGAGGATTTTTATGGGGGTGGAGGTAATGATAGACAGGTGAATGCGGGTGATGTATATGTAAGTAGACCAATGGGGGGTAATGTAAATGCACAAGTGAATGATAGAGGGGGTTATAACCAAGGGAATGTGAGAGGAAATGTGATTGGAAACAGAGAGAACGTAGGTAATAGGGACGTGAAGTGTTTCAGATGTGGTAAGATGGGACACATGATTTCAGAATGCAGGTGGGCGAATGGAGCTTGTTTCAGTTGTGGGCAAGTGGGCCATATGGCCATGAACTGCACAGACCCGCAAAGGGCTGGGTGTAGGAGATGCGGAGGTATGGACCATTGGGCACGTGATTGTCAGCAAGGTGGAAGAGTGAGAAAGCCTGTATGCGGGAATTGTGGAATTGAGGGGCATTTTTCAAGAATGTGTAGGGTTCCTCGGAATACATGTACTCAATGTGGGCAAATGGGGCATTTAGCTGGAATGTGCTGGAGTATTAGACGTCAGGGAAGTATGAATCCAGGTTACCAGGGAGTGATTGGTGGGGAAGGCAGTAGGCCTATGGCTAGTAGTGGGGGTACTGCCAATATTGTTCCGGCAGCAGCAGTAACCAGTAATAGGACTGTGAATGTGAATGACGGGGTGAGTATGAATAATTTGAATAATCAGGTTAGGGGGACTGGGCCGGGAAACGAGGAAGGGCAGGGTTTACAGATGGTGGGCCCTCATATGTGAATGGAGTGCAAGTTGTGAGAAATGGTGTGAGTATGGATGTGTTTTTGGCTAGTCAGGTGGATGAGTGCATGAGTATTAAAGTTTATTGTGGAGGTATTGAGGTGAGAGCTTTGATTGATACTGGGTGTATGGTCAGTGTAGTGTATAAAAGTGCGTATGATAGAATGAATATAAGGGAGGACCAGAAAGAGTCAGGAAAGGGGAATATTAAGGGGATAAGCAACATGTTGATACCAGTAGTGACGAAATTTAGGGAGAGTGTTAGGATTGGAGGAATAGGTATGGAAGAGACTGATTTTTATGTGATTAACAGTATAAATGAGAAGTATGATGTGTTGTTAGGTTATAAGTTTTTGAGTGTGAATGGGATAGTTATCCATCCGGATCGGATGATGATAGAGAAAAAGGTGAATAAAGAGGGGAGATGTCAGATGTATGTGAATAAGGTAGGGGATGTGAAGGTGAATTTGGTATAAGGTGTGGAAGTGTTTGCTTTGGAAGATATGTCTTTGAAAACTGATGGAGTAGTGAGTGTGAAAGTAGGATGGAATACGAATGTAGGTGTGGATGCAGACCAGAATAGCATGTTTCTGGTGGATGGTTATGATGCTAGGTATAGAGTGAAAAGGGTAGCGCATGTATTTGACGGTATATTAGATATGAATAATCCTAGGGTATGTCTGCAGAAGGTGCCTGATGTGAAAAAGAAGAGAGTGAGAGGTATAAGGGTTGGTGATGTGGTTGGCAGTTTGTATTCAGTTTTGGTTGTAGAGCATTCGAGAGGGAATGAATGCTGTGTCTTTGCTGGTGATATTGAGAAGAAGGATTGGGTGTATGATGAAATGGTTGACAAAGTGAGATTGCCGGAAGGGTTGAATGAAGTAAGGAGACAAAAGATTGTACGAATGTTGTGGGAAAGGAGGGAAGCGCTAAGCAAAGGCGATGAGGATTTTGGGGGTGCGCAGTTGCCTGCATTCCGTATTGTATTATCGGAGGACACCCCCATATACCAGCGACCTCGTCACTTTCCTCCCCCTGTTGCGAATGAGATTGAAGAGCAGTGTGAAGAGTTAGAGCGAATAGGTGTGTTGGAAGAGAGTGTAAGTCCTTGGAATAGCCCGATTGTGCCCGTGCGAAAGCCTGATGGACGATTGAGGTTATGTATTGATTATCGTAAGGTGAATGAAAAGACAGTGAAAGATAGGTTTCCTATGTGTGTAGTGTCAGAATGTGTGTATAGTATGTATGGGATGAAAGTATTTACGAAAATGGATCTGGTGCGTGGGTATTATCAGATGCCAGTGGAAGAGAGTAGTAGGTGTGTGACTGCTTTTTCGACTGCTAAGCGGCATTATCAGTTTAGGAATCTGAGCTTTGGGTTAGCCAATGCTCCTGCAGCGTTTCAGAGGGCAATGAATGTGGTTATGAATGATTTTCCTAGCAAGAATGTGATGGTGTTTATAGATGATATATTAGTGATGACTGAGACTTTCTCTGAGCATTTGAAGTTAGTGAATGATGTGTTGAAAAAGTTGGAGGATGTGGGTATAAAAGTGAAAGTTGAGAAATGTGAATGGTTTGCGGATGAGGTTGAATTTTTAGGACACAAGGTTAGTGCGACTGGGTTGAAGAAAGCGGAAAAGTTTGTTGAAAAAGTTAGGAATTTTCCTAGACCTAGGAATGTTAGAGAGTTGAGGGGATTTTTAGGTTTGGTAGAGTTTGGAAGGAAGTTTATGAAAGATTGTTCTGGTGTAATGAAACCTTTGACTGAATGGACTGGTAAAAAGAAGAGTACGATTGTGAAATGGAATGACAGAATGAATGAAGCGTTTGAAAAGTTGAAAGCAGAAGTTGCGAAAGATGTAGAATTAGCGTACCCTGATTACAGTGAGGATGCTAAGCCACTGGAAGTGTATACGGATGCAAGTGGGTATTGTATGGGAGGTTGTTTGATGCAAGAGCAAGTGATTGACGGGATTGAAAGAAAATGAGTGATTGCATATGTTTCGAAAGTTAGTATGATGAAGCGAAAGGATTCCACAATTGAAAGAGTTGGCTGCTTTGAGGTTTTGTCTAAGTTGTTGCGTCCATTTTTGCATGGTGTTAAGTTTGTGGTGCGAACGGAACATCAACCCTTAGTGTATTTGCAGCGAATGAGGACGGTTGATAGCAGGCTTGCAAGGACGTTGGAAGATTTGAGTGATTTTGATTATGTGGTTGAGTATGTCCCTGGTGAAAGAAATGTGATAGCAGATTTAATGTCAAGAATGCCTGGGAGTGAAAGAATGAATGAAAAAGCAGTGATAGATCCTGAGTATTTACCTAAGGGATTAATGAAAGGGAAAGAAAGTCGAGGGGGGGGTGATTCTATGTTTGAAAGTGTGTGGTATGGTTTAAAGGATTTAACTAAGGATAGGTTGATATCGAGAGTGCCTGAGAGTATAGCAGAGTTGCGGAAGGAAGTTATGACTGAGGTGTGTAAGAAACCTGAGCAGATAGGGATTAGGAAGGTGAGACAGCATGTCAAAGAGTTAAAGGCTATGTGTACTGTGGGTGTGAGTCCATTGCAAGAGGTGTTGATTGTTGTAAGCAAGCTGTTTGAGGTAGTTGTGTGTGTGCATTTCGGTGGGGAGAAACCGGTTATTTATAGGAATGATGGTATTGATAGGCAAAGTGAAAATGAGTTGCATTTACAGTGTTTGAGTGGGGTACATTATAATTGGGTAATAGAGAAAAAGTTATGATAGGAAGTATGTGTTGGAAAGGGAAGTGGAAGAGTATATTATTGAGGATGATGATGATGTAAAAATGATTTGTCCGGGTGAAATTGGAGAAGTAGTGTATTGCGACCATGGGATGAGTGGAAGAATGGAAGTGAAAGTGCAGGTGGATGGCAAGGTATATTGACGATTGATTGACACTGGGGCTCAGATTTCTTTAGTGAATGCATCTGTGGTACGAGAGATTGAGCGAGTGACATGGCAGATTCCTAGGAGGAATACTAGTGTAAAGATAAAGGGGATTGGATCAGGGGAGATAGTAGCTTTAGAAGAGGTTTTGCTGAAAGTAGAGATAGGAACATTGGGGAGGGTGGAACATAGGTTTGTTGTGCTTGATGAAGAACAAATGCCTTATTGTTTTCTGTTTGGGATTAATTTTTTAAGAATGAATGGGTTGTCCGTAGATGTAGGGAATGAAAGATTGTTGAAAGGGAATCGAGAGGTAGTTAGAATGCCGAAGGGGGATGTGTGCGTGGCTGATTTTGTGGGAATGGTGAGAGTTGGTGTGGGGGATGAAGAATTGCTAAGTATGAACGATATCGAAGTAATGCAAGAGGAATGTCCTATGGTATGTGAGTTGCGAAAATGCATCTTGTCAGGTAAGGAAGTGTGTAGATGGGATCAGTTGATAGAAGATTTTAGGATATTTGCGAAAAAAAAGTTTGTGGTATGTGCGAATGTGGTTTATTATATTAGGAAAGTGCGAGAGGATGATTTGTACGTACCAGTGTTTTCTGTGGTTGGAGCGGTAGGGATGGCTATAGTGATCCATCGTAAGTATGGACACATGGGGAAATTTAAATTATGGGAATGTATGAAAGAGAGAGTGTTTAATCCTTGGTTGCGAAAGATCGTGAATGATGTAGCGACTACGTGTGAGGAATGTCAGAAAGGGAAGTATCAGAGAATGTATGTGAAACCTCCTGTGTTGCGAATGGACGTGAGTGAACCTTTTGAGTTAGTGGTGATTGATTGTGTTTCGTTACCGGTGACCGCATGTGGGTATGTAGGAATGGTTGTGATGGTGGATCATAAGAGTAAGTTTGCGTATGCTGTGCCTGTAAAGAATAAAACTAGTGCGAATGTGGCTAAGGTAGTGAGAGAGGTTTTGTTGCCAATGTGTGTATGTAAACCGAAGCGAATGTTGAGCGATAATGGACCAGAGTTTGTAGGGCAGGCGTTTGAGGAAATGTTGAGTGATTGGGGAATTGAGCATGTGAGAACAACCCCTTATATGCCTAGTTCGAATGGTTTGGCTGAGAGAACAGTACGAACGTTGAGCGAGATGTTGCGAATGATGAGTGAAAAGGAGAATGATTGGGATTATTGGCTGGGAAGAGTGTTGTGGGCGTATAATATGACTGTGCATAGGGCAACTGGTATGTCTCCGTGTATGTATGTGATGAATTTTGAGAAGTTTGTGAAACCTAGGTTGGGATTGCCTGAAAGTGATAGGGAAGTGTGGAGAAAAGGAAGTTTGAAGTTTGCTAGTTTTGAGGTAGGGGATAAAGTTTTGAAAGAGGTGATTGTGAAAGGGCGTTTGAATGTGAGTAAGATGAGAGAGAAGTTTGAGGGGCCGTATATTGTGAAAAAGGTTTGGTCGAATGGGGTTAGTTATGTGTTAGAGAGTGAGAAGGATGGTATTGTGAATGAGTTTAGAGCGCATCAGATGCAGTTGAGGCCGTGGAGGGAGCCGCCTGGATATTTGAAGGCTCACCCAGTATATGAGTTTTTGGTGAATGATGATGAAAGGGACGAGAATGTGGAAGGAGTGGATGACCTGTGGTTGAAAGGGAAAGAGTTAGTGTTGGTTGAGAAAATAAAGAAAAAGAGACGTAAAGGCAGTAAATCAGGGACATTGAAAAGATTGTTTGATGAGGACGATGAAAATAATGAGTATTTTTCGGGATTTTGGTGGGATAATGGAGAAAATGAACAAAATTTGAAAAGAAGTACGTATACTGTATGTAAGTTTCCATTAGATGAGAGTGAAAGTGTGTTAGCAGGATTGAGGGATGTTAGGGATAGGAGTGTGAATATGAGAGTGGAAGATGTGGATAAATTCTGTATGGAATTGGATGAAGTGGTGAATGAGATAAAAGCGAATGCAAGGGTGAGAGAGATTGATAAAGACATTTCAGAAATTTCAAGGGAGATAAGTAGGTTAGAAGGGATGAATGTAGTGAATGAATTGGTTGTTGTTGAGAAAGTTGGAAGTGAAAATAAAGACGAAGTTCAGGAAATTAGGAGGCCGTGCACGCGGAGTAGAGGTCGAGTAGAAGAGTATGATTGGGTTATGAAGAAGGGATTATAGAAGAATGGAATATATGATGAATGATAGTTGGTGTGGTTCAAATATGATACAAACTTAGGTGGGAGGGATGTGGTAATCTGTAGGTAGGTAAGTATGTTTAAAGTATAAGTCCATGATGAATGATAGTCAGGCAGGCCACTTTGAATTCAAAGGATGTCCAGGTATGTGAAGAAAGTCTATTTTTTTATGTTTGTATCATATTTCTTTATTGCTTCATTGCTTATATTATTATATATTATTTATATTTATCTACCTGGGGCATGAATTAAAACGACTGCAAACACGTTGGTGGTGCTGGTTTGGGATAGCCGGCCTTAAAGTTCGATTTCCTGTGGTCATCTTGTGTTACCCCTTGCATAGGGGATAAAGCACGTTAAAGGGTAGTAAAAGGTAGTTTATATTCATTATGATTGTGTAGCTGAGGAATGAGGGATTGTGAGATGAGTGATTGAGGGAGTGTATGGTGTGTGAATCAGAGTGGGGGGTGACGAGCTCACCTGATAAGATTACTGGCCACTATCGTTTCTTTATTTATCTTCGGTTGTTGGTTTACCTTGTTTCTTTCTTTTTCTCTCGCGGCGCGGAGTTCCGAATTTCCTACCAGAATGCAAGGAGAGTGTGTGTTGGATGTTACTGTTTTGTTTTTTTGACTTGTTGACTTCTTAGTTTTTTTCTTTTTCCAGGGTTATACCCGAGTGCTGATGCACAGTGGTTTCAACCAGAGGGTATATTTTTTTTTGTTTAAATTTTTTTTGATTGTTTGATGGTTGCATAAATTGATAGAAGAAAGACGCCTTTTACGCTTGACGAGAGAAAGGTAATATATATTTTTTTATCTTATAATTTATTTTATTTTTATTGCTTATTCTTTTATTACTGAATATTATTATTATTGATTATTATTATTATTATTATTATGTAATGTATGTGAAGCGAATGAGTTTTTTTAAATGTTCGTTTTTTCTACATTTTTAGTTTTGGTTCGTCGTTCATTCCAAGGGTTTGAGTTGTTGGTTTCACAAGACTGAGAGAAGGAACAAGCTTGATTGTCCAGAGTGAGGTAGGAATTATTTATTTATTTATTATTATTATTATTATTATTATTATTATTATGCTTATTGGTATTATTATTATTTTCATTATGGTTATTTTATTTATGGTAAAGGAGTGAAAATCTTTAAGGTGTAATTGTTTTTTCAGTTGGCTGTTTTTTCGTTTGTTTCGTTTCACGGATTGTTAGGGGTTGAAGATTCGGAATTTTATAGAAAAAAAACTGGATGATTATCCAGGTAAGGGATATTTATTTATTTATTTGCATTATTGTTTTCATTTCTATTTGTTTGATGGTTTAGGTAATTTTAATTTTTTAAACGTGATTGCTACCTAATTTGATTTCAATTGCATTATGCAATTTGCTTTGCTCTATGACTTTGATTGCTTCATTTAATTTATGGCTTTGCTTTCATTATTTGCTTTAAGGCATTTTTTAATTTAATTATTTAATTTAAATGAATTGAAGAATTTAATGAAATTTGTAACGTTAAAGTAACAAACTTTGAATGATTTTTTTCTATTATTGTTATTATTTATTATATTTATTTTTGCGGATTGTCAGAGCGTTTAGAATCGTCAGTTATCGCAATTTTTTTTTCCTGGCTTTTTATTTTGTTGGCTTCTACTGGAGTGAAACCCTGGATCAACGGCTGATCTCCGCTCAACTGCTGAGCATTTTGTAAATATTGTATATAATAAACTGAAATAACGGAAATAAATTGAAATAAAAAGAAATTACAGCTTTTGAAAATTCTAAATAGAAAAATAGAAAAAGACTATTATAGAACAGAAATAAATTGAAATAAACAGAAATTATTTGAAAATTCTAAATAGAAAAAGACTATTATATAAAGTGAAAATAGAGAATAATTAAGAAATTAAAAAAGTTGAAAATTGATAAAAAAAATTGAAAATAAGAGAACTATTAATGAGAAAAAAAAATAGAAGACACTAAACGTGCCCCCCCCCTATTATATAATTTGTATTTTGTATTATATAATTATTTTTTAGATATATGTTATATATGTTATACTCAATGATCCGAGGCAATTGATAGGATTAAGGTTATATTTTTTAGGATTACGGTTATCTTTTTTAGGATTAAGGTTAAAACATTTTTTAGGATTAAGGTTATTTTATCGGTATGATTTAAGAGTTCAGTCAATTGGCTGAAATTGTATTTATTTGAGTATCGGTATCGGACGGTATCGGTATTGGACTAAGGTTATTTTTTTCGGTATCGGTTGTCTGGCTGGTATCGGTATCGGACAGTATTAGTATAGATTTCGAACGGTATTGGTATCAGTTAGTATCGGTATCGAATTGTGCTAGTATTGGTATCGAGGTAAGGTTTAAGGTTTTGTGGAGATTTAAGAGTTTTGTTGTGTGTTATTTTAATAAATTCTTATTGGTTTTGTTTGTTCTGTGTTTTCTTTTTTTTGTCTTCCTGTGTTTTATTCTTCTCGTTAGGATAGACCCACGACAACTTGAATAGTGAGCGGGATCGAACCCCACCACATATTGTGGAGAATCGAACCCACCACAATGTGGTGTATTATATTCGGAAAGTAAGAGAGGAGGATTTGTATGTACCGGTGTTTTCTGTAGTTGGAACGGTAGGGATGGCGTTAGTGATTCACCGTAGGTTTGGTCACATGGGGAAGTTTAAATTGTGGGAATGTATGAAAGAGAGTGTTTAATCCCTGGTTAAGAAAGATAGTGAATGATGTTGCTACTACTTGTGAGGAATGTCAGAAAGGGAAGTATCAGAGAATGTATGTGAAACCCCCTGTGTTACGAATGGATGTGAATGAACCTTTTGAGTTAGTAGTGATTGATTGTGTTTCGTTGCCAGTGACTGCGAGTGGGTATGTAGGAATGGTGGTGATGGTGGATCACAAAAGTAAGTTTGCGTATGCTGTGCCAGTGAAGAATAAGACTAGTGCGAATGTGGCTAGGGTGGTAAGGGAAGTTTTGTTGCTGATGTGTGTATGTAAACCGAAGCGAATGTTGAGTGATAATGGACCGGAGTTTGTAGGGCAGGCATTTGAGCAAATGTTGAGTGATTGGGGCATTGAACATGTGAGAACGACGCCGTATATGCCGAGTTCGAATGGGTTAGCAGAGAGGACGATTCGAACATTGAGTGAGATGTTACGAATGATGAGTGAAAGAGAGAATGATTGGGATTATTGGTTAGGAAGAGTGTTGTGGGCTTATAATATGACTGTGCATAGAGCAACTGGTATGTCTCCTTGTATGTATGTGTTGAATTTTGAGAAGTTTGTAAAACCCAGGCTTGGGTTACCTGAAGGTGATAGGGACGTTTGGAGAAAAGGTAGTTTAAAGTTTGTCAGTTTTAAGGTAGGGGATAAGGTTTTGAAGGAAGTGATTGAGAAAGGTCGGTTGAACGTGAGTAAGATGAGAGAAAAGTTTGAAGGGCCGTATATTGTAAAAAGGGTTATGTCTAATGGGGTTAGTTATTTGTTGGAGGGTGAGAACGATGGTGGTACGAATGAGTTTCGGGCCCATCAGGTACAGTTGAGGCCGTGGAGGGAACCCCCAGGGTATTTAAAGATCCATCCCGTGTATAAGTTTTTGGTGAATGAGGATGACTTGAATGAGAATGGGGATATAGTGGATGATTTATGGTTAAAGGGGAAAGAGTTAGTGTTGGTGGAAGAGATACGGAAGAAAAAGCGTAAAAGTGGATTGTCGGGTAATGTGAATAGATTAAGGGTGTTGTTTAACGATGATAATGAGAATGATGAGTATTTTTCAGGATTTTGGTGGGACAATGGGAATAACAAGCAGAGTTTGAGAAAAAGTACTTACACAGTTTGCAAGTTTCCGTTGGATGAAAATGAGAGTGTGTTAGCAGGATTGAGAAATATTAGAGATAGGAGTGTGCATATGGAAGTGGATGATTTGAGTAAATTTTGTGTGGAATTGGATGAAGTAGTGAATGTTATAAAGGCGAATGCCAGGATGAGAGAGATCGAGAAAGAGATTGCAGAAATGTCTGAGCGATTACCTAGGAAAGGAAGTGTGAATGAAGTAGTGGAGGTAAGTGATGAAAGAGAGGAAGGTGCTGAAAGTAAACAAAGTGAACAAGTGATAGAGTTTGAGAGGCCGTGTACTAGGAGTAGAGGGGTTGTAAAAGAGTATGATTGGGTGATGACAACGGCGTTATAGATGGATAGGATTGTTGGGTTAAATATGATACAAACTTAGGTGGGAGGGATGTAGTGAGCTGCCCTTAGTGGTAGTTCTGTTTGTATCATATGTCCTCTTTTGGGGGTATTTTTAATTTTGTCATGTATGAGGGTGTTATGAAGGGGGAGAATAATTGTGTTGCTGTGAGTGATGGGTGTTCTGACGACTTCAGTAGTTAGTAGTTTCTTTTCAAAAGGTCTTTATTATCTTCTTATTCCTTGTTTCTCGACATCCATC
>JABUQX010130482.1:0-22500 GCA_015478945.1 Trachelipus rathkii
GCTAATGATTCGGTTCAAATCATATTAATTTATTATTATTATTTTATTTATTATTATTATTATTATTATATTATCATTATCATTTTATTATTATTATTATTATTTTATTATTATTATTTATTATTATTATATTATTATTATTATTATTATTATTAATATTATTTATTATTATATATTATCCATTATTATTATTATTATTTGATATATGTTTTGTGTTTTGTATTTATATTTATGTTTGAAACAATTCTCATTTATTATTATTATTTATCGCTTATTATTATTATTATTTATTATGCATTATGCAATTAAATTCAGCCTTAGACACTTTGACCTTATTATTTTATTATTATTATTATTATTTTTTAAATAATTTAATTTTAATTTAACTGATCCTGTGTGGCAATTTCCTTCTACCATCATACTCCTGTGTTTATCCTACTCAATTTAATATATCTTACCATTATTTCAGTTTTATATAACTTATTAATGTAAGTCCTATTAGTCTAACTGTGATCTATTTTATTATAAAATCTCAAGAGGATTTATGGCAGAGATTTAAGATATTGATTAATTTATTTTTGATGTGGTTGTTACATAATCTCTATTCCCAATTATCATTTAAAATTATGTGATGTTTTAGATCTCATCTCTCCGTTGTGATTATTGCGTGAGGTTTCGATTATTAGTAGTGTAACTAGTTATAATATAATATAATATAAAATCTTATAAATTAAATATTATATAGGTTTCCTATATTTTATATATAATATATTATCTTATTTTATTATTATTTTGAATTTATTTATTATCTTATAAATGTACTCTCTCTCTAGCATTGTAATCCACTCATTCATCTCATAGTATGAAGTATTCATCCATTATGATCAGTTGTGAATTAATTATTATTACTCTATTACATTTTCTATATGATATATGATCATTCTATTAAATATAGCTATAATTATTAATAATTAATTATTATTACTCTATATTGATATGGAAGTTATTATTATTATTATCTTGCTCCTATTATGAAAAAAAATTATAATATAAATTATTTTATCTAGAATTGTTCTGTCTATATTTATATTCTATTTATATTCTAGACAAATATAATTATTCTCATAACCCTTTTCTCAAACAGTTCATCTATGGTGTGAGTGTTATGTGTAATCTAATTGATGGTACTTAAGGTGCTTTTTCATGTCATATATATAATCACATACTTATTAAGATAGATTGAGGATTATATGGAGTATTATGATTTTATTAAAGTCTATTCATTTATTGATAAGAATTTTATGTACTATATATGAATTGTGTACTCTAAACCAAATTTGTGCATAGACATCACATTTTCACGTAATTAATACATTTATTAATTATTTTTCATTTCTATCTTATGTTTACAAGAATTTATTTTACACATATTTCCTTATATAGCAACTATAAATAAATATATTATCCATATAATATATAGTAATTACTATAGTGAACCTCATATCTGTATGAAACTGAAAGAGAACAGTCATACAATGAATTAACAAAGAAATATTCAATTATATTATATTTTAGAACATAATTACTGTGAAGAGGAGATGAGGTATCTAACGATATATATGGAGATGCTTAGAGTACCTACAATGCAAGTAGAATCTAATAACCTTTTATCATGCCGTAGTGGCAGTAAATTAATATTGAGGGCAACAAGTATAGATTTTTTAATTATTATATATATTATACTACATATAGTGCTTGCGACAGCAAATACTTAATTTATATATTATTATGCAGTATACCTCCCTTACCCTCATTTCATATTACTCAGTCGAGACGATTTATCGTATATTATAAGTGGTATATGTGTAAGGATTGTCTCTGCTCACGTTGTTACAAATTCAATAAAAGTTTTCAGTACTCATCTCTAAAACGCGATGACTTGATAGTTATATGATATTATTCCTTAATCCTGGTTTATTTTGTGTGGCATTTTCCATCACTCCGATATTGTTGTACAGAGTTACATTGTGTTCCGAGAGTTGTGAATATGATTCATTCTTATATATATTTGATAGGTCTTTATACGATACTTAATTTTATGTATTGCGCACATATTCTTTCTTTTTTGAGTCATACATACTATTTTTTATATATACTTTTTTATATTTTCTTTTTTGATTCGTTCTATTAGTATAATGAGAGTGTTATTATATGTGATAGTTTTTTTTTTTTGTTTACTAATCTCCAGCTTCGAGCACTGTATTCATTCCTTCTTCTACACATCCCGCTTCCAATTTATTTTCTAATATCTTTAGTTTATAAGATATGGTTTCCTAGTTACAATAAAAAAATTTTCTGTATACAATACATTGTGAAAGAAGAATTTGAGCAGATTACTTATTAAATATGATTTCTAAGGTAGATAAACTTAATTATGTTAATACTTTATATATATTTACAATGGAAAATTATTGAAAATTATGAGTGGATATAATTACTTTTGTTGAGCAATATAATACAATAATCGAATAAAAATCTTTATTAATATTATATATCTTTTTGATCTTTATTCTATTAACTTTATAAGATATAAATCTCTACTATTTTATTTTATAAAACAAAATATTAATCTCGTAAAATTAATCAATTCTAATATATATTTGAAATATAAAATGAATTAACTATTGGTTTGTTACATACAGGGAAATGCACACTATTGAGTATTCTGCTATTTAGCAGTAACACTTATTATATAATATTAAATAATGTAATATTATATAATTAAGCTTAGTGTATTAATAATTATTACAATTTATATTAATATAGTTATACTGAGTAATACTATTATAGTGATATCGTCAACACCTTTATATAAAAAAATAGTATCTATAGGATAATCTTATACTATTATTGGTCCTCATTCCTTTAATTCTTGGTATTCATTTATATCGGTACATCCCTATGTACATAACCTAACTTTAAATAGGTTCCCTAAAAACGAATTTAATACAAAATAAATATATATTTTTGGTGTGAGTGAACGAAATAAAGCTGGGAGAAAGTTATTTTGGTATACACTCATTTTAATTAAGTACTTTTAAATGGGGATGAAATAAGATATATATAATAAAATAAATATAGTTATTTCGTGAAAATAAAATGTGCACTTATAAAAGTGCAATTAGGATTATTTCTCAAATTTTCTTCTACTTTAATAATAAGGCTGAAAAGCAATAAATAAATTATGCATTCTTTTAAATTTTTTTTGAGAAAAATAGATTATTTAAATTATACTGTAATGTAGTTTGCGTAATATTGATGACCTTAGATTTCTACATTTCTCATTAGAATATGGTTGTAATTACTTAATGCATTGTTAATTAATGAGTAATACTAATCACTTAGAAAAATATTTTATAACATATTGAAAAAACTTGATTTATTCATATTCAAAATATGGAGAAATAACTTTTCCTGTACTGTTAATTTGAATGTCCAGGCACATAAAACAAATTTGTCTGAGGGAGGGATGTGGGAGTCATAAAGTGCACTGTAGCCCTTCAATCACCTGTGAGTGGTGAATGAGTTTACTCTTGCAGTGATAACATATTACAGTAATGAATTTTTTTCACTCTTTTGTAATTGTATTTTTAGTAGAATCAATGAATTCATCATATGTAGTCATTCGATAATTATGTAGAAAGGTCTTATTACATGAATTTATCTAAATGTTTTATTAATAAGTATTAACGGATGACAATTTATTTAATTTTATGCATTATTAATCAAATTTATTTTTTTAATTAGTAAATTTAATATAAAATACATTTCCAGTTTTACTAGAATTTAAATTATGCAGAAATCATATTTACTTATTAATACTTAACTAAATTGAATAAGAATATTAACCTGGTTGAATTCATCTATATAGACATTGTTATTTTGAACACCCATATCATTAGGCCTTATCAGATAATATTAGATTTTAATACTATATTCACACACTATCTATTCATTATGGTTACCAAATCTTTGATTTGAATTTAATGCTTGGGAAAGTCATAATGAGATATACACAACATCTGAAGGAGGAGAACTCAATATATTTACATTTCTAATTAAGAAGTAATGACAGATTCTGAGTGGAATTCATTTGCAAAACTTTGGATGTTTAGTGCGTCTAACTTGTGGTAAGGTTACATAGTTGGTAGACTATACTTATTTCCAGAGTTGGCCATACATCCATAGTGAGGAGTCCTGCTTGGTGTGTTCGACACGACTCTTAGAACTGAGGAGACGCAGCACACTGGCCACCTTGGTTGCCTCTACTCCTTCATGGTGGGTCCTGCACTCCTGCATCATTTTTCCTATGTCCGACCTTTTGGACTGGTGCATGAGTCTTCAAGTCACCATACCCATCCACTCTAGCTACACACATGCTTACTTATACTCGTCTATACTCCTCATTCATCGTCTGGTTGTCGCCTTACATTTCTTGGAGTCAGCGCACTTGTTCTGTTCGTGGACGGCTTCAGCTGCTCTTGGGCTACATCACTTTTCGCCACGGGTGTGTTGACCATCCAGTGCCTTCGCCGAGCCATGAGGTCCAGTTGGGGACCTCCATGACGAATTTGGTGAGCGCCATTGCAGGGTCATGCACCGCCGCTTTCGATGGGAAGGACGGATCCCGTGACACGTGTTGCTGTGAAAGTGATATTGGCGTGGCCATACGGAGGCGTCACGTATCCTCGTCGACGCCTCCATTGTTTGAGTAAGACGAAGAAAAGAAAAATTCCACTCATTATTAAACACTTTTGATATTTTAGTATTTGGAGGTATCATATATTAATATTTGACACAGAAAATTTGTCAGTTGACAGAGATCTCTCTTTATGTTTTGAGTGAGTATTATTACTTATACTCTGAATATATTTCTATTAAAATAAGTATTAAAATGGACAATCAAACACGAAATTGAAAGTAGAGGTAGGTCCGAGCACGAATTGCGGAGCCCAATAAAGAGAGCCAGATTGATTGGAGTTTCTTATATCAGGGAGAAGTATTCTGACAGGCTGGATATATAGTAGAGTAAGCTTGCCGCCATGACGGTATTCTACTTTATCGCAGCGAATTGGCATCACTCAGTCTTCCTACTTATCAATTAGGCTCTCATTGGGTAAGTGATATGAGTAAAGGATTCTCATAGTGGAGTGAGCTGAGTATGTCACTCATTTTGGCAGGAATTACAGAGTGGTAGTAAAGCAGTTGAAAAGAAGGCTGGCAATTTTATAGTAGTAGTACTAATACCTCATTAGTATCAGCTTCAATTCTAAGAATTAGGACGTATATATAAGTATGAGTTAGGGAAGAACGTAAATAAGGAACTATATGACTCACTAGAATCAGCACTCCAGCCTATTGAGAGGCGAGATGAACGTAAATATAGTTAATAGCATAGCGATGCAAGTATATCTATTTTCATGATAGAGTTTAAAATGTGTGGTACGTTATATGTTAAATGTGAGTCATCTGAAAGATGTGCACGGTATCATAGTAACGATTTAAGTATTTGTCGAGATATTTTTGAATTTTACACGGGGAATGCGAGGTCAGAGAATACTCTATTTTACCGGCTTATTTGTCGATCTAGATTCGGGAGGAGGTGCCGAATATGTGGGTCTTTATAAGACTATACACTCATTTTACGTTTTAAATAATTTGAGATAAAAGCTAGTATCCAGATTTGAAGAATTGTTAATTTTAATATAGAGCGATTATGATATATCGTGGAACGCCAACAAATATAAAAATAGTAGAAGCACATTTTGTAGCAATATGCCCGCGCATATGGTGTTGAGTTCATCTCCGTGCTAGTTGAATATTGTCCGCGTATTAACCTATGTGTCCAGATTTGACATCTGGTTCCAAATATCCTATGGCAAAAACTCAGATTCATATAGTGATACAGGGATAGGTATGGATACCGAAGCTAGGTATCGCATTGGTATACAGTATCGGAGAAGATGACGAGCTGGAGGTGAGAGAAGATGATATGACTTGAGCTCACTCTTACGATTTCATCGATTTTATCACTAGAGCCACTATGCACTCTTCACGCAATGATGCATCAAATCCACCTGATGTTTCAGAAAGTCTGGGTCTGAAATGGAATTATTATGTTAACTCATACATTGGCACAGCATACATCACATCCTTTCAGGTTTCAAATATCCATGTTTCATGTGTTGACTGACTATATAGTTTAGAGGGAGGATAGCTCATACGCGCCTCACTGCACCACGTTAAGACTGTACACGACTCGCACGCTGAATGACAAGACGAGACATTATATATATGAGGCATTCAATCCCGCACGTCTTCTCAAGCTATCTCCTGGAACAGAACTTATCGATGAGTTGTCTTGTATATACAGGAATATGTTTAAACAAAAAGTGTCTCTCTCATATGATCAGTCTGCATATAGTGCAATCAGCAATGTTGAACGAGATTTTTTCAGTCGGCAAAATTATCATAGCAAGTATAATGAAACGGTTGAGCATGTGTATAGTACCCAATGGCTTCACACAGATTATTAGAGAACAAAGGCGGATTTAAACGTGAAGTACCAGCAGATGCCGGGCTCCAAGTGAATTACACTCTTTGCTAGTAAGCGCAATACTTACAGAGGAAGTTTTTTGATATAAGCGATTACATGGAGCGAATATCAGTCTCTCACGAGTGGAATAACATTAACAGCGCGTGAGAGGAGAGGATTAGACGTAGGTCAGATAGACTTATAAAAGTACTCTTTCTACAGATTTAATTTCTATGGCTGAATAAAGTATGACAGGTCCTTTGTGCTCGATATTGTTCCTTTACTTTATATGTACGCCTGCGATCAGATATTCTTTAGATCTCTCTCATCTGTAATCAGATGAATTCTAGAGTGATTAAAAGAGTATATGTAGTCGTTTACATAGAGCTTGACGATCCTCAAAGTAAATGCATTGTGAAGAAAATTTGAGGCATCTCCTGTCACGAATCTTTCTGCTGACCACGGATGCTATTATCACTGTAACGTTATGTGGCAGCGAAAAGTGAGCTGAAGTTCCAAGGAAACTTGTTCATCTTGAATGGATGTTATGTATAATTATAGAGAGAGATCAGTGAGCTGTATCAGAAAATCGTGTACCATAAGTCCCTGGGTCATAAAGGGACATCTTGTCGGATAAAGCAGAGGCTGAAGAGTGCAGTAAAAAGGTGAGTATTCTCGACTCATCTCTTCTCGCACCGAATAGGTGTAGTTTGAAGACAATTAAATAGTAAAAGGTCGTGAACATTGAGAATATCTTCACTATTTCAGAGAAATTGAGATATTTAATATATGAAACGTCTGTGACACGATGTTTGACCTGTATACATTTGACTCCTTAGTTCGTATGAGACAAGAGCTTGAATTAGCTTGGAGAGCCCTCTCAATTGGAGTGGAACTAACAACAAACTTGAGTAAAATCACGTTTATGAAATTGTTGCAAAAATACTCAGCAAAACAATATGCTGTCATGGTGACGCCAGTTTATAGTCATTGCGAGTCGATAATCAGAAGTGCCCATTGAAAAGAAATACCTGTCAGAACGAGGGTAGGTGGTACAAGAAGATTAATTTTAGAGCGGAAGGCGAGCATAAATAGTAATTGTGACTTTCACTACGCTGAATAAGGCGACACAGTGAAATGATGTGAGTGTGATAGTGAGATATTGACTAGTCAGTTTATGTACTTATCATGTTTCAAGAACACTTATTGAGGTATTCTAACCGTGTAAATTGAACGTTTAGTCATAAGTGATCTTTTAAACAGCCCGGAGACGACCTGCTTATCTAATTTCATTAATCTATTTTTTAATATGTGAATGATATTGAGCTAAATCACTTGTGTAAGGGGAAATGTGAGAGTCACCGTTATTTTATGTTATTTGTCTGTTTATAATAATACGTTTGTATTAATTTTCTCTACACTCGGGTAAAACTTCATTGCCACTCTCTACTATACCGGTTATATGGTTCACACAATTGCATACATCTGAACTGGGTGCTGATCGCGATTGCAATATAAGCACATAGTGAGATCGATATCGTTTGCGGATATTGCACGCTTACCTGATGTGAGTGATCAATCTTTGTCGCGTCGTAGGACATATAGAAGTTAATTTGTGTGATAACGACGAGATGTTAGTAACAATTAATGTCAGGAGAATATCCATTCCGTTACTCTAAGGGAGAGGATTTTACACGAGAGTAGAGGCGGCTCGTATGACAAGAGATAGTCATCGCTCGCTGTGCGGGTCAAATATATACTAGCACTTCTGGAATTGTGTTTTTAAACAATATTGGGTATACTCTAAGGAGAGAATGTTATATTATATTATAGGGTTATTATGGATAATGGCCTAATTATCTAAATATAAAATTAATTGAAGTCAGTAGGAACATAAGGATAAGTAATAAATTTGGTAAGCTAAAAAGAAACATTCATAATATACAGGAAAGAAGAATGTGTTATAACTATATTGAGCTGCTATAATGTGGAAATCCTTCGTGTTATGTTGTTTAAAGGTATCACTTAGTGGAAACGGTGTTTAGAAAGTGATCAACAAGGAATTAGTACACTTATGAAGAAGGTGACAGAGTCGAGCCATACAAGGGTCGGCGAAGTTTGGTAATCTTCACTTAAGTAAATACACCGGAGTAGGGTAGTCACTTTAGTTAAAAACATGATTCTAATTAAAGAGAATGGGAATACAAACAATATTAAACTAGAAGTAAATGTAGCTGTGTATATTATAAAGTATTCATATTATTTGGAGTCCCTGTGTTAAGTGTGAGCTCCTCCAGGGAGAAGGGTGTTAGAGATCAGCAAGGACTTAGATTAGACGAGCTCGGCAGTAATGCGCCATAAAGAGGGTGGAGAAGGATTGATGCCTATTCTAGTATCACAACCGATAGTCAGAGGAAGAATTCTTATAAAACATCTATCCTATGATCGTCTACTTAGTTATTAGAATATCTACACTCTGAGGAGCCTAGATCTAGATAACAGACATGTTAAAGGTTGGTTAAGATACTAGATATATTCTGTAGGTGTCGCGGCATTAATGATAGTCTAAAGATTTGAAGAGAGGAATGGATGTATAAAGGTGAACAGATTATATAGAATATCATCATATATTATGAAGGAGGTGACTCAATTATAGCTAATAGGTATGATGTAGCGAAACAAGTCGCAATAATATAGTATAATACTCACATTATCTTTATGATATAGATGTATGTTATACACATTATAATACAACTATGGAAAATAAAGTAAGTAATAATTGGAGAATAAACAACTAAATTGAAATATGATTATCATATACGATAGGAGAATGGGTTCTAGTTAATTTTGTATAACACTCATATCTTTCAGATAGGTAGTTATATATAATTTCCTCTTCTCGGTAAGACGATCTAATAACTGTTTATAGACGTCTGAGAATATAACCCTCATTATCTAATCAAGCTCCAACAATTAAGTCGGCCGCGTGACTCCACTCCAATATACATATTTGATTATTAGTCGTGGAAATTTCCACGTTACTACTTTAGGTAACGGTCCTTATATTATTATATCATTGAATCTTTAGATATAATATCTTGATAGGACGTTCACCCATGCTTCATTATATTATATCACTACATCAGTGTGCATTAGTGATTATATATATCCTTATAACTATTTTCTATATTAGGTGAGTAAATTGATAAGTTAAAGTTAGCATACTTATTATACTCATTATATATATAAATCATATTACTCTATATATGAAATAGGTAAATACTGTTTAGGTACAGTATCTCATAGTACATATAATGTTAGGTAGTCTCGGCTTTCCTGTTCCCCCAGAAAATATCTCTTGTGACTATCATATCTGAAAAGCATATTCCATATCAGTACTCATATTAAACGCTTTAACTACATACTATAACTCTAATATATTAAACAGTACTATATGTTGTATAGCAAGATGGCTTTACATCACGTAGAGGAGTGTCCATATTTGTGGGAGAGCCTCATCAAATACTATACCAGTCATTTTTTCTTCTTCAGTGAGTTCACTTTATATATTATATTTATATATATATGCACTAGAACCAGTTGAAACGTTGAGCATTTATAGCGGAAGCATTCATCATCATGGTCCAGGGCCTTCACAATTGTTTTCATCAAACCAAGTTTAGTGTATAGTGGAGTAAGGAATGATTGTTTTTCTCTCTGTACAACACCCATCATGTATAGATAATCATCACAGCTATGAGTAACGACTGAGCTCCTATAATCAACCTCTTGCAAGGTTCCAAAGTATTACTCTCCTTTACATTATCTCGCGCGATAGGTCACATAAAACCTACTCAGTTCATATTGAGTCCAGATAGATTACTCGTATGCCCGAGGAGCACCAGGCTTGTACCTAATATGCACTCGTACATGCATCGTTATTATTTTTCTAGAGTGGACTACTCATGCATTTAGTGTGGCATAGTACCAAACCACCATGAAATGTTCTTCTTTTAGACAAGAATGTTACCATTTTGAGGTTATTAGACTTTGTGTGTGTGAGCACTAAAGTGCACTATTATATTCATTCTTGGACTTTCATTGATAACCCAAATGAATCCTGAGAACCGTACCCCTACAATATTAACAATATTATCAGATATTCCGTGTGACTGCCTCACCACACAAATCTACAAAACAGATGATGAATATCCTAGAACTCAAGGTACAAGTGGTCATAACTCTACTCTACAACTGCGAGTGAGATCCTCTGAGTACGTTGCGACAGTAGCCTTCCGTAAACAGATTTTTAATCACTACGTCATCATCATTTGGGGACAGCAATACCACACGTCGCAACCGGTGAGAGACAGACCAGTTGACACGTAAAAGTTTTAGCACCGTTGTGTAAACACTATAGCTCCTTAGAGATAACACATCGCAGTCTGTCTTTCCTCCAACTCCATCCGTTCACTTACTAAACAGAAAATAAATCTTCTAGTCGATGCCCTTTAACTCGACACCTTGAGCTCTTGAAGCTGTAATAAACCACACCGAATTACTCGGCACCGATCACTTCTTCCAGTAGAATAGCCCCCACATCAAGAACTTTGCAGCAGCCCTTCGTATGCTGGAGAGAGGAACGATGCACTCAACATGACCGCCAGCTTATCGCTAGTAGGCGACATTTACAACACGCTCCCTCTCAGCGTGGCCCCTCTAAATCTTACCCACTGCAAATACACAAAGGTCTTACCAATCTTAAACACTAATACCATGGAACAGCTATAGTGTCATCCCCAACGAGACTACTGAATTTCTCTGCTCTACCACGTCCCAATATAAAACAATATATATTATTAGCTGCGCCCGCCTCCACTTGTGCCGCATCGGCTCCGCAGCCTAGTAATCCATTTTCCCACGTTAACATTAATTCTCTTCAGGTCCTTCACACCAGCAAATAATTGTCCTTTTAACGCTCTGGCCCACAGATCCCCCTTCAGAGCATAAATATATTCTATTACCCGAAGTAACTTCAAAACCGACACGCCGTCAAGAGATGTCGCACCATACTTCGCGCTATAGAAAAATATCTCGCAGACACTACTGAGTACTGGCACCCCTGCTCAAGAATTCGTGGTCTTCATCAGTTCACCTAACGGACATTAGAAATAGCTGGGTTCTGAAACAGAGTCATTTATGGTACTGAAAGGATATCTGGGTTTTGCCACTCTGCTATTCGATGGCTCGTATGTCAAATCAGTCGTGGATAACATAGGCAGTCCACGATTCATATTACACGAAGGTACACGCGCTTAGGGGCCACCCAATGCCAGATACTATTATATACAGTATATAGTTACTCACACATTATTAAGCTTTCCCTAGTGAAATATATTACTAATTATCCTGGTGAGCAGTATACTATGCTGCACTGTAATGATAATTATATGCGTGAAATGATATATACGTCTTAAATAACAGTATACTACGTATAGTGCTGAGCTAACTAATTAGAAATAATTTTGAGTAGTAATATATTACAATATATTCTCCTAGTGTAGAATATATGATATAAATAATAAGGTGATCCATAGTAATAAGATAATTATAGCATATATACGGATAAAAGCTCAGGATAAGTTAATGTTTAGAAACTATAAGCAATAATCCGGTAGAATATATAAATTGGAAATCAAGCAACCTCACCGAGAATATAACTATATATATATAATATAATATATATAATCTGGTGCACAAAAGTCCATTCCAAGAAAAATTCAATACTCACTCCTTTTATTAGATTGTATTGAATATTTTTGGGTTTACATATTTAATTTTTATTTACCTTTAAATGGATCTTGTATACCTAAATAGAAGTACTATTTGAATATAATACTAAATTACGGTATATAATATATATTATATATATATATATATATATTATATATATGTATATATGTGGGCTTTTTTTTGAACTTGCCCGTGAGTTGCGTCATAATTCCTTCCCTGCCCTTTTCCCTGTTTCCCGTTGCCATGTTACGCCACCTTACCCCGTCTTTTGGGAGAGAAGGTGCGAGCTGAGTGAGAAATTATATGACGTAAGATATAGATTAAATTCGCGTAATATATATATATACTCACGATATATATTTCGGTAATATTATATATATATATTATTTTATATTATACAAATGTATTGTTAAAAAACTAATCTACTTTTTTAGTGAGTCTAAATGCACCGATATTATTAATATTCAGGGTATATATAGTTATGTAATATATAAGTATAAAGATTAATTATATGTCAGATTATTTTTACTTTATATGAGGGATATAACACATAATAAATATATAATATATATCCATAATATAATATTATATATAATATTATATAATATATAATTATATATATATATATTATTAATATAATTATATATATAGGTATAATAATATAATATATATATATATATATATATATATATATATAATATATATATATATATTAATATATTAATATATATATTATATTAATATGGCATATCTAATTTAATTTTTTTTATAGAATTATATATATCAGTAATAGACTCCAATTTTTTATCTATGATAATTTGAATTAGACTATAATATCTAATATATATATAAACTCAGAGTCATCAATTCCATTATAAATATCATATATTTTGTTACGGTAAGGTCAACTTGTAGCAATTCTATACAGAAATATTGAGATAAAGGATAATTGACTCAGTATCATCAGGTGCTATTTTATATATTATTATAAGAAAAGTATGTATAATTATTAACTTATGGTGGTGAAACGTCAATATAAAAAATGTTATATGATTCTTTACATTTTTAATTTTAAATTTTTCTATTAAAAATTGGAATATATATGAATTTATTATAAGTTGACTTATTTGTAAGTTTAGTTATATATATATTTTTATATATAATATTTATATAATTAATTATTTCTAATCTGCTTATATAAGCATCGTTAATAAAGATGTCATAGAGTGTGCTTTAATTTATTAATTTATTTATTTATTTATTTAATTAAAATATAATTTAATTTATATGATATTTAATATAATATAATATATAATCTCTATGAAATCTACAAGATTTCTCAATGAGATAATGGATAAAATGAGTAAATTAGACCGTCTATAAGTGAATAATTATACAAACAATTAAAACTTATAAATTCGCTCTCTTACTATTCATTACTGAAGACTTCTGTTATAGACTCTTTATGTGAGAGAGAGCTCCAATAGCATCTTTCTTATGAAGAGACAATTGCAAATCATAAGTAATTATACCTATCTTAAAAAGCATAAGCTCCATTACATATGATAAATATTACACGGTTGTTAAAATACAGTTTATAAGCGTTAGAACTCTATTAATGAGTGTTACTTAAAACATTCGTATTTTATTATTTCCTTCTTATCCGATTTATATGTTCTAGAACATAATGCGATATAATTTAACATACAACAATCAAGTATACCCTTATTATCAACATAAACTATTTTATTCGCACATCTTACAATACGATAACCCTTTAAACGTACACGTCGCAGTCTATTTTCCGACTATTATTCACTAATTAAAATTAGAGCTTCTTGTATATCTACACATTTAGCATTGTTTTTTTGTGAGGTCTCAATTTTTCTCTAAATTTCACATGGTGAATTTTATAGCCAATGTTCTGTATTTTTTATGTGTGTTATTCGAGATAGAAAATTCCTTTTGTAAGTACTCGTGTTGTTATATATATCTATATAAGTTTTTTAAACTATCTATGATTATTAGTAACTTTGTAATAAATATAACGTAATAGTGAAATATTTTTAAAAGATTTTTATGGCCAAACTTTTCCAATTTATGTTTTTAGATGAAAGGCTTCTTTTATTGTTATAATATTTGTCAATAACTGCTGATTGTGGCCTATTTTGGCTTTACTTAATTTAGTTTGTTTTACATTAATAATATATATAATATAATAACTTGCCTTATATATTCCTCCTTCTAGGAAAAGGGAGCAAATGCTATTATGAAAAGAAAAGGAGTAATATATATAAATATATATATATATATATATATTTAATATATAATAATATATATATATATTATAAATATATATATAATATATATATTATAATATTATTATATATATATATATTTAATATAAAATATATATATTAATTTTAATATTATATTTAATTATATATAATATATATTAATAAAGGTGGATGTTGAGTTAAAGCGTAGAGTTCCCTTACGTTGTCTCTGCGTCAGTGCCAGTAAGAATAAATTGGTTTACGGAAGCCCAGCTGTGGAACAAATTTAAAAACAATATATAATATTTAACATTACCTTTTCATATAACAAAACTTAAATTTGAATCACTATATATAAACCTTTATATATAACTATTAATAATATATAAATTATATATATATATATCACTAACCTTTAAGAATTTGTTTTGAATTCAATTGGTTTGTAGAAGTTCGTATATTCTTTTCCCTCTTTTGATCTTCTTCCACAGAAAGAACAAATAATATCACTCTTAATAGGCAATGTTAATTTTATGTTGAGGTGGGTGCACGTTTTAGGCCAGCATATTCTATGTTAACATACCCCTCATCACAAAGTGATCAGTATTATATTTAAATTTTATGTATAACTTTGAAATTTCAAACCAAATATTCTCTCGTTCTTGTTATGTCGATAAAGATGCCCGCTATTCTACTATTTTTCGCGGTTCGTTATATCATCTAATTATTATATTATTAATGAATTATTTATTTTTCGAGTATTCAGTATAATTTATTTACCCTTTATTATTATTATATTATTAATTTTTATTATGGCTGTTTAGCACAATTTAACTTATTAAATCCTTTTATTTATTTAAGAGCTTCTTGACAATGAAGAAAATACTTCCCTTATCGAGAATACCTAAAAAATACGGTAGAAGAAGTATAAAAATTCTAAAAGTTTAAAGAAGAAAGGAAATCTGTGTTGCAAAAAGAAGAGACCGTGTCATTGGTGATGTCATAAATCTCAAATTCCGAATGCTGGATTCTGAAGCAATCGATTGATAAGTGTGGAAAGGTAAGTTATTGTTATATTGCCTTTAATCTACAAGTTGGGAAATAGGATTGAGAGAGTTGGAATCATTAACTATATATTATTAATTATTATTAATTTTATTATTATTATTATTATTATTATTATTATTAATTATTATTATTTTTTTTTACAATAAGATTAAGTTAGTGGGGACCTGGATGGAAGGGAAAGAGATAAGGAAGGAAGTAGGAAGAATTAAGTAAAAAAAAGTTACGTGCAAAAGGTGGATAAGGAAAATTGTGGTGAGAAACACCTGCAAGAATAAATCAATTGAAAGTGAAATTGTGAAACTGAAACAAATCTGGAACCAGTGAATAAAGGAGCCTTTGTTAGGAAATGGCAATAAGTATGTGATGTGTTAAACGTAAAGAAATTAAGAATGCATAGTGATGTTGGAAATGAAAGAAATGTGCAATGCGGTTACAAGTAAAAAAGATGCGTGGTTTGAAATGTGCTAAAAGCCAATGATGAGGTCTTTAAAGATAGGTGTATGTAAATATACATAAGAAAGAAAGAAAGGACACAGAAGGGGCAAAAGGAAGGGAAAAAAAAAAAAGTTTAAATGAACAGTTTGGGGGAATTAAATGTGATGAATAGGGGATTAACAAGGGAATAGAAACCATTCCTCCTGGAAAGGAAATGCGAAAAGGTTAATAATGAGATAAGGGGAAATTTTCAATAAGAATAATGAATAGAGATGGTGGTTTTTTAACTGATGAAATGAAATGGATGTGAGGTGTGGAGGGAAAACACTTCGAAAATATGCATAACAATTGGCAGTAATGAAGGAGGTGATAGTGATTGTGTTTGGGTTTGATGAATGTATAGAAGAGAATAAAATTAGTAGGAAGGTAATAGGTAGAGTGAGAAACTCTGAGAAAAATGAACTTGAAAACAAATTTTAAGTATAGATAAATTTTACTGGTGATGATCAAGAATGGAAGGAGATTGTGATTGAATGGATATGAAGTTAGTGTAACAATGCCCTTTTAATGGAGATATAGTTCCGCAAGGGATTGAGGAGCAACAGCTAATAATCCCCTTATATAGGGTAAAAGGGAGTTCCAAATGGTTACCAAGAAATATAAGATCTTAGGCACGAAATATAGTGTTCGGTTAATAAATCTTAGGGGTGTTAGGTGTGAAAAGAAATATTAATAAAATGAGTTATGAACGTGTTAAGGGAATTGGTGTGGTGTGAAGTAAAAATGTAAAACGAGAATAAACGAGGGTGTATTAAGTTGGTTTGGTTATATGGAAGGATGAATGATAGTCACGGGTGGTTAAGCGGATTTATAGTGGATGAGTGTGCTGGGAATCTAACGGGCTGGGAGACTGAGGAAAAAGTGGATTGAGTCAGTAAATGGAATGCCTGGAGGAAGAGGAAAGTGAGTTTGTCAGAGGCGAGAGGAAAGGTGCATAATAAGGAGGTGAATGTGTGTGGGTTTGTGATGGGGTAGGTGGTTATACCTGACAAGGAATGAACCAATACCATTGACGAGGGTCCGGTCGCGTCATGTGGAGACCCTAACGGTAGATTTTTGAAACAAGATTAACCTATCGCTTAGAGTAATTAAGAGGATGTAGGGGGGGCTTTCTTTTCCCTTACGTTCAATGCTCATTTCTACTTAACTATCCTATTTTCCCTTGCATGTTATGCACCTTCCCCATATCTAGTGGGAAATGAAAGAAGAAAATAATTATTAATTATTATTATTATTATTATGATTATAAAGCAACTCTCTTCTTGGCAGATTTATGATCCTGAAAAATGTTTCTTCATTATTGAAGAAAACAAAAAGAAAAAGAAATAATTCTGATAAAATAATTGGTGAAGCTCTGAAAGTAGGAAAGACGGCTAAACTTTTGAAGTCAAAGTTTCCGTTGGTGTGGATCAACAAGTTGAGTGACAAGGAATTAAAGGTATTTTTGCCCAACTTAGTTTAAGTCTTTAGATTTTTCATGAAGAAAATTATTTTTATTTTTTATAAATTTTTTTTCTTTGTTCCGTTTTTTTGAGTTGATGAAATCTGTTCCTTCCATTGTGATAAATTTGATCTTTCCTTCTCTTCATCATTACAGTTACCTCTTCTCTTCTCTAATCAAATTTATCTCTCTCATTACATTTTCGCTTTGTCTGCCAGTTCCAAAAAAGAAAAAGGAAAAATTATTAAAAACAAATAAATTAAAAACATAAAAATAATAAATAAAGTATTATCATCATCATCATACCACCTCCTTTCCCCAGATTGAGGGTAAATTCACCCTAGGATTTCACGCCTGGTCCAAGATAACCCTATGTTGACCAGATACCACAGTGGATACCGCGGTTGTAGCGGATAGCCGTTAGGTTATAGTTTTTGCTAGCCACTCGAGTTCTTTCGGCTACACTGGAAGCCTTTAAAAACTGAGAACTGAACACAGCACTAAGCCAGACTTTTCAAACAGGCGAAAGGGGAGGAATCATACCTACAAAGTCTTTTTACAAACTTGCAAGTTCAAACCGCATTGGGCAAAATAGCAAAGACGGTGCCACTTGTCCAGACATGATTTCGTACATCATGCTTCGCCACATCCATCCTTACGGCGTCAAGCATTTTTTGCTGGATCTAATAATAATAGAAATCTGGAAATGCGCATCTTCTCTTCTCTTTTCCACTATTTGGCCCACTACGATTTGCTTTTAATTAAACTTTATTCCCAAAATCTGGAAAAAAAAAAGATCCGAAGCTGGCGGACAAACCAAAGACCAATTTTCGCTGACCTGTCATTCCTGTAAATTTAATGGAGAAAATGGTTTCAGTCCGCTTTCTCCAGTTCTGGAAACCGTCAAGCTTTCTCAAACTTTCCAATTGTTTCCCCCGCAAAAATCGTTCAACTGCGGACCCCTTGGTGAAACTAGCCCATGACATCCCCGGGAAGCCATTCTCAACTGGTGGATTGGTTCTTGGTGTCTTTTTTTTTGACCTGAAAAAGCTTATGACACAACACGACATAACGTGGAGAACTGGGATTCTACTTATAAACTTCATTCGCTTGGTTTTCGCGGACAACTACCCCCCTCTTTTCATCAAATGCCCTCTGTCAAACAGATTCTCTCCAGGTTTACGGTGCTCTTCATATGTCACGAGACTAGTCGACATCGCAAGGGGGAATATTGACGCCACTTTACTCTCTGGATGAAAAGGCGTTCCTAGGGTTTGGGAAAGGAAAAAAAACAAGCTTGTTTTTTTTTCACCGAAAAACAAAACGGTTTTTTTCCAATGAAAAAAACAACAGGACGAAGCTGATAAAAAAGCAAGTAAAATTTTGTTTTTTTTCACGTTTTTTTCATTTAAGTTGTGGAATTTTACATGTTTGAACAATTTTATTACAGGTTTTAGCAAATATGCTCTAATTTGGACATATTTTTTGTTCCAATTTTCTCTTACAAGGGAAGCCCGCTGAGTTTGTGTTCAAATATTTTATGGGTTTTCCATATTTTTTTTATTATATTTATATTCTGATTTTGATATTCATAATATTTTGTTTGTTGGCTTCATAAATGTTTTCTTACTCCTCTTTCAGCTTTCAATAACATTTTTATCATAATTATTTAAATCAGAATTTATAGAAATGCCAAATGCAAAAAGTCGTGTGACTGTACTTTTTAAAAGGAAGAAATAAAAGGTTAGCAAAAGGCCCTCGCAGAAATGTAACTGTTTGTTGTGTAGAACATTGCAAACTAGTATAGTTGCTCATAATCTAAACTAGGAAATTCTAAAATTTGCCAACTTGAGAAGAGGATGATTTGCAAGGCAGCCTAAGCTTAAGAGTCCCTGTTACTGCCCATCTCTTCTACACAACTGTCAATTCTCGACACGATACTTCCAGCGACTTCGTGAAGATATCAGACTACAGTCATATCAAATTAAATGTGGCCTGATCACAGGTCAGCTGAGGATTGAGCCCCAGTGATAAATGAAGCTTGACAGTTGTCACAGCACAGTAGTTCAGTACCCAGTAGTGACTGGGGTCTGGGTATGGGGACTAGTGATTAGGGAATCAAAAGTTGATATTCCAAAGCCAAATATTAATTTAGTCATTCCCAACCTCATCCTCCTTCAATGTTAACAATCTTGGTATACCTTTTAATATTCAATATTTTTATTTTTCATTTGCATCCCTTATGTCACTTTTGAGTTTGGTCATTCAGACTCATTCTATTTAAAATATAATAATACATTAATTTTTTAAGAGTAAATTATAAATATGATTATATAATAGATAAAAATGGTAAATAATAGTAAAATAGTAAAAGTAGAAGCCTACAAACAGCAGTCTGCCGGCTACAAAAAGCTTATAATAAAATTGTAAAAATGAAACCTTTATAAAATATAAGAGAAGGGTAGTTCTGATATTTGTTTAATTTCAAGTATCCTTATATTTGAAAAATGAAAATACTCAAGTTGAATATCATATTAGCCTCTTTATATTTTTAAAAACTACATTAAATGAAAAAAACGAAAAAAAACTGAAAAAAACATGTTTTTTTCATGAAAAAAACGGTTTTTTTCCCAACCCTAGCCCCAATACCCCTGGCCAATTTTGAACCGTTAGTAAAAAACTATATGGAATCCTTATGGACCTCCAAGTGGGGCAAAGTCGACGCCCGAAATGCAAATGGAAATTGGTCTATGACGGCAGAGCTAAACATATTGGGGTAGAAGGACATAACCATGGGGAATGGTTAATCCCATATGAGAATGATAATACTCTCTGTAGAGATATATGAAATTGGGTGAGACAGCAATAAACTATCTCTGCAAAAGACCAGTAACGCAGCTGTTAGGGTAGCCTCTACAAAATCGGCAACAAGGTTGAGTTGGTAGGAGTTTGTTGTCAAAGGAATGCAGAGCACATAATGCGCTCTCTACGAAGAGAGAGAGAGAGAGAGAGAGAGAATGATAATGTTGGCCTCCACCTCTAGGCTCTCTTTAGGGGAGGAAAGGAATGCACCAGTCTCGAGTCAAAGGTCAGTATTTTGAACAGGATCGAGCGTTCGAAGCGAACTAATTGAAGACTCCACACACGACACTCCCGTAGCCCAATTTGGACAAAACGTTGGACGTGTTGAATAGCAAAAGGAACTGGCGATCAGCCCCTCAGGACTTTGCCGAGAGATGACGCAGAAGGTCAAGTGCTTTGTAATACTGAGCCTTCAGGTATATGATATGAAGTGCATAGGAATCAGTTGTCCAAAAGGAGACCGAGGAATTTATTTTGAGAAGAGCTCAGGTTCAGTTATGGAATAATAACCCCTTCCAGCCCTCCCCTGAAAGATGGAGAGAAACGAAAGCCATGTGAATCACCCCATGCAGTGATTTTATTAATTGCCAATTGGAGCTAGCACTCAATATGTGTAATTCGACCACCGGAGATGTAAAGAGGATAGCTATCCACATGGGGATTATTTGAAAGGGTCTGAAATGGAATTGATCGTCATTAAAAGCTATAGCAGAAAGTAAGATGCTGAGGACGCTAACCGGGGAGACCCCCCCTCGTCCAGCTCAAAGGGTCTGATAAAATAGTCAGCAGCGACTCGTTGCATCTGTCAGTGGCAGTAGTAGAAGATGAACTGCGGCAGTTATTGGCCCTCAGTCCTTTAGAGAAATTGCTAATTATGATACCTGATTCGCCAACGTGGTGTCGAGCCGCCTGTTTCCAGTCAAAAATACTATACTGCATGAAATTAATGGCTGGAAGAAGGTTCGCCAATATCATATATTGATGGCGAAGCAGAGTTGATCTTTCCCTTAGAGTGATGTATTGCCGTAGACAAACTGAAGTCCTGTTAATGTTACCTCATTAAATAGGTTATTGATAAGTTTTGTTAAGTATATATCACAAGTAAATCTGTGTAACTTAACAAAACTTTATCATAACCTTGGCTATTTTTTCTTGAACCTAAATATTTATATATAAGGTATATTATTTAGTATTATTATATTATGTTAATATATATTATATATATATATATATATAATATATGTATATATCTATATATAGTATATATAGTATATATATTATAATGAGGTAATGTTTTAACTCTAATTAAAATTTCATTTGAAATAAAGTTTTCATTATTATCTAATTTTCTGAAGTTACCATTTAATAGAAGAGTTAATTTATTGTTCAAATGTTGCGATAAACAATTGTTGGACTGTAGAAAGGGTGATACAGTTAAATAACTGGTTAGGCTCTAGATAGACATTTATTCAAACTAATATTGAGTAACTGTTTATTCACCCATTTTGAATAATATGTTAGTTTTCTTATGTTTGAAAAGATAAATGTGTTAGTGATTGAAGGTTTGTCTATGTATCATTATCAATATTCATTTTCCTTTCAATTAAAGTCGTAAATTTTTACAGTAGTTTTTAAACGAATTTTCCATCGCAATGTGAATGGCTCTAACCCACAAGTCGCTGCTAAGTTCGAAATTTATTTTAACATAAATTTTCACTTTTTCAATTGCGATTTATAAAACTTGTATGATTATTAAGTTTAGGTGCCGTTCGGTTATGAAAACGGAAATCATTGGATCAGAACCAAATCTTTTACGATAAAAAATGAATGCATTATTTTTTATTATAAAACTAAAACAGTCACAAATTTAAAAGTCACAGTCAAAGTTTAAATGAGAGAATCTTCGTAAATATCTTCTTTTTCTAATTAAAAGTGGTCTCTCTATACGTCCTCTTCGAAACCAACCATGC
>JABUQX010130483.1:0-7500 GCA_015478945.1 Trachelipus rathkii
TATATCTTTATCTTGATCTTAGCTTCATACTTATTCTTCTTCGTTCTTCTTCTTCTTCTCTCTTTCTTCTTCTTCATTCTTCTTCTTTCTTCTTATTCTTCTTTCTTCTTCTTTCTGATATTTTCTTTACTTCTTTCTTCTTCTTTCTTCTTTACTTCTTCTCTTCCTATATTCTTATCATTCTTCTGTATTTACTTACTTCGCTTCTTTTTCGTGTGTGCTACACATACTATGGCGTTTCTTTCTAGTATATATTATTATTATTATTATTTATTAATTAATTAAAATTTGTGGTGTCATATGGATCTTTATTATTATTATTGATATTATTATTTTATATTATTATTATTATTATTATCTATTATGTATTATTATTATTGAGTGTATTATTAGTTGTTTCATGGGTGGGGTTATTATTATTATTATTATTAATTAATTATTATTATGAATTAATGTATTATTATTAATATTTATTATTATTATTATTATTATTATTATTATTATTTTATTATATTATTATACATTTGTATTATATTTGTATTTATTTTTAATATTATTATTATATTTTTATGTGTTTATTATGGTATTTATATTTATTCATTATTATGTGAGTGATTGATTATTGATTTAATTATTATGATTTAATATTATTTTATTATTATTATCTATTGATTATTATTTTATATTTCATTTTTATTATTTATTATTTATTATTTATTATTATTTATATTTATACTTATTATTATTATTATGTATTATTATTTATTTGTTATTAAATTATTATTTATTTATTATTATTATTATTGATTATTATTATTATTATTATTGATTATATTATTATATTAATATTATTATATTAATTAATATTATTAATATTATTACTTAATATTATTATTACTTATTATTATTTATTATTTATTATGTATTATTATTATTATTATTATTAAATTATTATATGATTATTATTATTATTATTATGATTATTATTAATTATTATTGATTATTTTTATTCAATTTAACTTATTTTTATATTTGATTTATTATTGATATTATTATTTATTTATATTCATGTTATTATTATTATATTTAATTATTATTTTATTAATTATTTAATTATTATTTATTTATTATTATTTTATATTATTACTTGTATTATTATGTTATTATGATTTATTTAATATTATCTATTTTGATTATAGATATTTTTAGTTTTATTATTATAATATTAAATGAATTTTATTATTATTATCATTATTAATTATTATTATTATTATTATTTTATTTATTATTTTATTATATTATTAATTATATTGATTATTATTATTATTATTATTATTATTTATTATTATTTATAATTTATTATTATTATTTTTATTATATTATTATATTAATTATTATTATTATTATTATTATTATTATTATTATTATTTATTATTATTAATTATTATCTATATTATTATTATATTATTATTATTATTATATATTATTATTATTATATTATCTATTTATTATATTTTTTATTATATTTTTATTATTGTACCTTCCATCGCTTTTTAGGGTAATCCTGTATGCCTCCTCTACAGATCTCTCACAAAAATATTTTCTATACATCCGTTCATATAATGTGTATTTTCTGTATCCTTCTTACCTCTACACTATATTCCTTACTAATAGGGTAGGCATATCCTCTAAAATCTGGTTACATTATGCCTACTCGACTAATTATTCCTTATTAGAAATAATCATTCAATTTCTTTCTATTTCGGTATTCTTTTCCTGATTGTTAATTCTCCTCCCTTATTATTGATACTTCATCAAATTTACCTCAATCAATCTCATGTTTATAATTCTCTCTCCCTCTCTCAATTCTTTATATTCAATCATGTCCAACAATTTTATTTTGGTATCATACCTATCAATTTAATACTTGAGTTTCTATTCGCTATACTCATTATCTCTAAATACAGTTTTCCTATACTTTCAGTTTACTCTCCTCCCAGCGTCTACCTTCCTGTATTCATTCTGATTTCTTCTAATATACGAATACTGCTTAATTATGAGTCTCATCTAAGTCAATACCTTTCATTATTTAGTTTATCTCTAATACAGAGCCTCTTATATTTCTGTCTTTATTTTGTATCGTATTCACTTGTCCAGTCATGTCAGATCGCATACAAACCAATATCGGTCTCTAGAGAATTGTTTATATTATTTAAAATATTTTAAACTTTTGATCCCTCTCTCCTTTAGCAAATGGTATAATTTTTAAACATTTTCCTTTATCATTCCGTGAGAATCAATCCATCCTCGTCTTATTCATACTCTCATCATCTTGTCTCGCTTTGATCATTTCAAGATATTAACTGTATATTGCCCAATTTATACCTATAACCTGTTCACTTTGTCATTAGAAGCCTTTACTATCTTCAATGGTTCAACTAACTATCTGACTAATTATCCCTCTCTATTTTCTGCAAATAATCTTACCATTGTTTCCGTCTTCTCTCTGGTTATTCTCATGCCTATTTCAGGTTTGGTATCCATTTTTTATTTATTTTATTGTGTGGATCATATTCATCGAGCCCTATTTCATCCTGGATGCGTAGGCTTGGCGTGAAGTGCGTTGTAAGTCTGTCTGAGGTCAGGTCACGGGCCGGCAGGAGCTACTCGTCGCATAAGTCCTATTGCGTGCTTGTCTCCTTTAATTCTTTCTCTTTATGCATTATACTCTTTGATAGATCTAACTGTCCATGTGTTAATAGTGCAAGAGAACAATGGTGACTATAGTTAACACTTTTATCCTGTAATATATAATAGCCTGTTTTCCATCAAGATCACTTCTCTCCTTCCTTGTTCCTCCTTAACAGTATTTATGGATTTTCCAATTATAATATCTATTTTATAATGTGCTGCTATATCATTAGACTTTCTCATAGATATTCGGCATAACATCGAATCTTCTAACATATTGCTCTTACGTATCTCTCCATTATTATATTCTATCGAATTATTTTTACCTAAAATGTCTATGCAATGCTTGCATACACTTCTCATTCCACTCCATGATTCTATCTGCTATTTAGATCATCTTCATTGATTAATAGATATATTAGGTCTATGATACTTTTGGCAGATGGTGTGAATATGCATCTGCATCACTAACCATACAAATGTCTGCAGGGAGAGATGACTCTTCACTTAAATTTTTGCCTTTTGGTTCGCTTTTGTCTTCTTCGGTTCCGCTACCCTCCCGACTGCCTTGATCTTTCTCTTTGTCTCATTCTTCTCTTCTTCCTTCTTCCTACTTTCTTTCTCTTCACTCTCTTTTATATATCTCTTCTTTCTTTCTTTCTCACTCTATTTCACCCTCTCTTCATTCACTTCTCTCCTTTACTCCTTCATACTTATCATTACTTCTTTTTTCTAAACTACTTTCGGCCAAATGTCTTAATTGTAACTTACTTAGGGTCTTTCTTTTTGGCTTCGGCGGCATCTCTCTGTCCTTGGCGTCTCGTAGTTGTTTCTTCATTGGTACTGGTGGTTGCTTCTTTTCCTTGCTTTTCTTCTTTTTCTTCCCATGTGGCTTCTTGGTCTGGGTTTCCAGTTGAGTGTAGCATTGGCTACTTCATTAAGGCTTAATTCTTCTTGCTTATGGTCACTTTCTGTTATATAACTTTAATTTATAAAGACTTTAAGGAAGGTTAGCCTGTCTATCATGATAGGACTGTAGAAGGTTACTCTCTCCACATGATATAATTTTTTCTTTATATTTTCCTTCTAAAAATAAATCTTTTTTTCCCTCATAACTTATGTGTTCCGTATCGTGCTTATTTCCCTTTGGCCCATTTTGAGTTTAGAGACAATTTGCCTATCGAGTGTAGGGAATAATTACTTCTATGTTATCTCCACTTATCACTCTCGTAATATTTTCATTATTTGCAAGAAAGAAGTTACTAGGATACTCATTTCGGACGAAGCAAGAGCTGTGAATGTATGCCTTTACTCTATTCTAAGTATAAATTGTTCGGCTTAAATCTTCCTTGTCATTCTTAACTATTATTATTATTATTAAATTATTTTATTATATTATTATGTATATTATTTATTTTTCTCTTTTCTGCATTCTGTCAAATTCTAGGAGTTATAATTCACATGCACAAGATCTTGATATATTCATTTGTGTTAGTCTATATCTACTTATTACTATATATACTTGTAAATCGAGGCTTTAACATCTCTCTTAGGTCTCCCATTTTGCTCCATATCATTCTACTTCTCTATGTCTTTTTCACTATTACTCTTATTTTCCTATCTCTCATATTTGTTATGTGGATTCTCCTCTCAATTGTTCACCTATTTTATTCCAGTTAGGTCTCGCTCAATTGCTTTCACTATTCATTACATACATCATTGAGTGTCATGTTAAGTTCAACTCACTTGAGTATCTTATTTTACGGTTTAGGCATCCCCATTTCCAACATCTCCTTCTAGATTATGATCTTATTTGACTTCACTCGATCGGACATAGTACGCTCTCGTGCACGTGATTCTTATGAGTTGCGAAATTATTTATTACTTCTTAATATCGGTAGTATTTTTCAGGTTACAAGTTATGATGTTTTATGCTTTATTGAACAATAGCAATAGTTATGCATTGCCATATTCCATTTAATTATTAAGATCTATTTTGATCCTGCGTCATGGCAATTAACGCGTATTATCCTAGCTATTATCTCTATTATTATTATTACCCGCTTCCTCCTTTTATGTGATTTATTCCTTACTCTATTTCTCCTTGGCTCTTATACCTTTTATTAAGCTTCATTTTTCACTATGAGTCTTCATACTAGCACTCTGTTAGTTTGCTGGATGCTGCTCTATTTCATTATTTCTAGTCTCTCATTGTTGTTTCTCACTTTCATGTTGTCATTTATTTACATATCTTTTCATATATTCACTTTATTATGACTCTTTACATTCATCTAATTTGTACCAATCTCCTATTATTTCATTCTACACAATCATTACGGTTAATTTCCGGCAATTCACTCGAACCCATTTTCTCTTTCTTTACACCTCCTTCCATTCTATTCTATTAATTATTATTATTATTATTATTCACTCATCTTATTTCCGCTTTCTGGACATTATCTATTTCTTTGATTTACTCTTTCGATTATTTTAATTTTATTCTCAGCATTTGGCTAGCCATTTGTGCATTCCATCTTCTCACCATACTCTTTCTCTTCTAACTTTCATTCATTAAATTTATTATCTTTCATTATACTTTCATTGTGTCTGCTATTTGCGTGTTCTAGTGTTCGAGTTCTCTTCCTGTGACATATATATTATTACCTCTGGATATTATCTTAATTTTGCACTCTCTTCTTGGCCCCTCCTTTTCATCGGTTTGAGCTAGGGATGCTCTCCATCCATGAATCAGGCAGTTTTGATTTAGATGTAATCTTTTTTGTTCTACTTTACATGTTATCTTTAACTGCACTTACTACAGGTCTATCGCCACTGTCTGGTTAGTATTCCTGCATTCATCTCACAGCTCTGGGGGGGGGCCTGGGTTTCGTCTCTGGCTTTTGAGTGTGTACACTCTGGGTCTATTCAATTTTATGTGCCACCGGTTCATTACATGTTTTCTGATACTATATCCATATTCCTATGTATGATTTCGATTATCTTATTGCCGGCAGTCTGTTATGAGTTGTGAGTTTATCTCTCCTAATTATATGAAAGTTAATTAATTAAATTAATTAATTATTATTATTATTAAATTGAAATGTCGAGTCTAGATTTGAGGCCTTCACTCGACTCCCACCTTTCAGACGCCTTCGTACTTGACTATATCTGGTGATGTTATTTATTATTTGCAGTTCATCACTATTGATATATATATTTGTATTATTGAACTGTTGGTCGAATTAATTATTCTCACATTGATGCCTTTTTTATGCTCATTATTATGTGAAGTTTAGTTGCTTTCATTTTTTATCCGGTCCAATTAGGTGAGAGTTAGTTGTTGGATCTCTTCTATTATCTTTATCTTAGTTTTTCATTACTGCAACTTTAACATCTATTCATCGTTTTACTCGTGAGAGCTTGCGTCTGTGCTATTCATGACTGTATTACTTTTTGGCGCACTGTGAGGAGTCTCTATTGCACGTATGTATATAATCTAATTCTTCATTGACATATGGAGATCTTGCTCCGTGTGCGGATTGGTAGAGTGTGTGCCATTTATCATTGTTCCTTATCTCTATGTTATGATCTCAGACTTTGTGGAAACTTACTTTATTTTCTATTCTCTCTTATCACCCATCCACTTTTTAATTATAATTTATTTTTGTAACAACTTCCATCCTTTTAGGGTATAGGTGTATTCTCATCTTCTTCTCCTCCAAATATTTCTATAACCATAATAATGTCTTCTGGTTCTTCTTCTACTTCTTATCGGCATGCCTCTACGTTGTACAGCCTCCGACACCGAATCCATCAATTTCTTCTTCGGTCGGTCTTCCAGTTGTTCTCCTCCCTTTTGATCTCCAATCCATCATCTCTGTTAATATCTCTCTCCCCTCTCTCATTCTTTCACATTCCACACCATCATCCTGGTTTCTCGCAGCACTCATTCCAAAACAAGGTTCCCTGTCCAGTTCCTCTCCTCACCGAAGCTCCCTCACCAATTTCTGTCTCTCAACGATATGCCTCTAATGATTCTAAGCCATTTCCGCAGCTTCTAATCTGCTTTTTTTGTATCGTATTATTCACTGTCCAGCATTCAGATCCATACAACAATATCGGTCTCAGAAAATTTGTTTTTTATATATTAATATTTTAAACTCTGTTGGTATCCCTTTCTCTTTTAGCAAAATGGTATAACATTCCCACATTCTGTAAGAATCTCCCAATTCTCCCTTTTAACTCTCGTAATCTTGTCTTCCTTGATCATCAAATACCTACGCCGCAAATCACTATATCCTTTCACTTGCTTAAGCCTTCTATCTTCTATGTTCACTACTATCTCTTCCCTCTCCTATTGCAGATATCTCACTCAATTGTTCTCGACGTTCGTATCTTCTTTTCTGAGTTTTAGTTATTTGTCTCGTCTATTGGTGGCCTATTGACTTGGTTTTTTTGTAATATCTTAAGTCATATCCGTTTACGTCTGACACTCTTAGTGGCCATCATTCCAGACGCGGGCCCTAGCACGGCGAGCTCGGTCTTGAAGGTCTCTAGAGCTTCGTGCTGTTTATCTTTGTGGAGCTCGGCGGGGAGGTGGGATACGGCCGGGTTGTTTGGTGGGTTTGGTATTTAGTGGGTTTATTCCATCTATGTCTTCTATTTTTTGTTTCTTGTGCTTTAGTCAATTCTCCTCTTTTTTTGGGTCTTTACTTTGATTTCCCTCTCATTGCGGCCTTGTCACAATTCTAGCGTCCCTGTCTTAACTACTCCACCAGTAAGGCGACACAACCTGTGTAATTCACGACT
>JABUQX010130483.1:15000-18435 GCA_015478945.1 Trachelipus rathkii
ATAGAATAAATATGGAGAGACCGTGGAGAATGTTAGAAGATTCGATGTATGCCATACTAGAAAGTCTTATAGCAGCCATTAAAAGTATATATGAAAATCCAATAAATACTGTTAGAGGAACAGGAAGAGAGAAGTGATTTGGAGTGGAAACAGGTATTATACAAGGAAGTGTACTGTCACCATTGTTCTTTGCACTTTACCTGGACAGTTGTCTTCCAAGGTATATGCATAAGAGAGAATAGGGAACACACGTTGGCTTATGCGGATGTTGCGGCAGTGATAACATCAGGAGCTCAAGACCTTCAAGAAGCTGTGAATAGGTGGAATGAGGTACTGAAGTCAATAGGCATGAGAATAACCAGAGAGAAGACGGAAACAATGGTGATTGCAATAGAGAGGGAAGAGAGAGTAGTGAACATAGAAGATGCAAGGCTTTTAAGCAAGTGAACAGGTATAGGTATTTGGGCGTAGTATTTGATGATCAAGGAAGACAAGATGATGAGTTGAAAGGGAGAATTGGGAGATTCTCACGGAATGTGGGAATGTTATACCATTTGCTAAAGGAGAGAGGGATACCAACAGAGGTTAAAATATTAATATATAAAACAATTCTGAGACCGATATTTTGTATGGATCTGAATGCTGGACAGTGAATACGATACAAAAAAGCAGAATAGAGGCTGTGGAAATGAGGGTGCTTAGACTCATTAGCAGTATCGTTAAGAGACAGAATGAGGAGGGAGCTGGTGAGGAGAGAACTGGAAGTGGAACCTGTTTTGGAATGAGTGCGAGAAACCAGTTATGATGGTTTGGACATGTGAAAAGAATGAGAGAGGGAGAGAGATTAACAGAGATGATGGATTGGAGATCAAAAGGGAGGAGAACAACTGGAAGACCGAAGAAGAAATTGATGGATTCGGTGTCGGAGGCTGTACAACGTAGAGGCATGCCGATAGAGGAAGTAGAGGAGAAACGACAATTTGACGATAGAAATATTTGGAGAAGCTTCTGGAGGAGTAGCACCTGACAGGCATACCCTAAAAGGATGGAAGGTACAAAATAAATATAATTAAATAAAATAATAATAATAATAATAATAATAATCGTGTGACTTGAATCAATAGATCGATAGATTGATAGATCATGGAAGGGTAGGAGATGATGAGGAGAGTAGGGTGGATGGGTTCATTTACTGATTTACAGCTTTTGGGTATGTAAAAACACAAATTTTTTACGTTATAAAAATGAAAAGAAATTTTTTTTTAGTAAAAACAAAAAGTTTTAACGAAATAAAATTAAAAATTAAGTTTTTTTTTATAAAAAAAAACAAAAACAAAAAGTTTTAAAGGAATAAAAATAAAAATAAAAGTTTTTAGAGTTGTTATAAAACATAAAGACATTAGCAAAAACATAAAATGTTTTTAATAAATTTGTTATGTTGACCCTGTGTCAACCAAGAATCAGATGTATAGCTTAATGTTTCGAAAACGAAACCAAACAAGAATCAATAGGTATTGCGTAATGTTTCGAAAACGAACCAAACAAGAATCATAGGTATTGCGTAATGTTTCGAAAAGTGGGAGGAGTTTGAACAATTTCTCGACTTGTATTTGATAACTCTAGTGAAACAGGAACCACATCAGCTTCGTACATGTTCGTTCTGTATGCATTGTTAGTTACTTTAGTGTTGTTAAGTATGAAACTTTGTTAATGTTAGTTAAGGTATGTTAGGTTTTGTCATTGTGCGTTATATTCCTAGTTCAGTACATGATATGTTAACTTTATTGATGATAAAACTTTGTTGCGTAACATATATTTATTAGCAGTATGTTGTGATAAATTTTGTTAAATGTTACTATGTTAATGTAAAATAACAGTGATATGTTAGAGATATGTTTGAAAAAAGTGTGAATATGGTACGGTCTGTAAGCAACGTCAGTTACTTTCCTGTTGCCGAGTATGGTATTTTGTCAGGTTTGATGTTATACATTATATTCTTGCATCAGGTTATGTTATGTTAGCTTTATTGATGTGAAAACTTTGTTATTTACTGTTTTACTGTTTTAGTTTATGTAAAAATGTAAATTTTTTACGTTATAAACATAAAAAGAATAAAAATTTTAGTAAAAACAAAAAGTTTTAAAGAAATAAAGTTAAAAAAGTTTTTTTTTTTAAAAAAAACAAAACTAAAAGTTTAAAAATAAAATTAAAAGCCAAATAAAAATAAAAAAAAAAAAAAAGTTTTAAAGAAATAAAGTTAAAAATAAATAAAAGTTTTTAAAACAAAAAGAAAAAAAAAAGATGTGAAAGGCAACGTTCTATATGTTTTGGTAGTTACCTTACTGTTGTTAAGTATTGAAATTTGTTAATGTTAGCTGTTTATTCGTGTTTAAGGTATGTTAGGGTTGATGTTATACATTATATTCTTACATCAGGTTATGTTATGTTATGTTAGCTTTATTGATGTGAAAACTGTTATGTCAGCATATATTCGAGGGTTAGTATAAAAAGAACATATTTTTATGCTATGTTTATCCAAAATGATACTCGAAATATGACTGGAGTCAACAGATCAATAGATCAATACCCCAATAGATCAGGGCTGGGACGGGTAGGGGTGGTTTGATTTACTGATTCAGTGATTTACCGTTTTAGGGTATGTAAAAACACAATTTTTTACGTTATAAACATAAAAAGAATAAAATTTTTAGTAAAAACAAAAAGTTTTAAAGAAATAAATTTAAAAATTAAAAGTTTTTAAAAAAAAAAAAAAAAAAACTAAAAAGTTTTAAAGAAATAAATTTACAAATAGCTAAAAGTTTTTTAAAACAAAAAGTTTTAAAGAAATAAAGTTAAAATAAATAAAAGTTTTTAAAACAAAAAGAAAAAAAAGATGTGAAAGGCAGCGTTCTATATGTTTTGCTGGTTACTTTACTGTTGTTAAGTATTGAACTTTGTTAATGTTAGTTGTTTATTCGTGTTTAAGGTATGTTAGGTTTTTCGGTGTATGTTATATTCTTGGTTCAGGCTATGATATGTTAGCTTTGTTAAGCCAAAAACTTTGTTACGTTGGCATATATTCGTTGATCAGTATGATAATTAGGTACGATTATGGTAAATATCACCATGTTAATGCAAAAATAGTAATGATATGTTAGAGATATGTTTGAAAACGTATGAACAGGTTACGTTTTTGTATGTAACGGTAGTTACTTTACTGTTGTTAAGTATGGAATTTTGCTAATGTTAGCGATTTATTCAGGCATAGGGTATGTTGGATTTGATGTTATACATTATATTGTTAGTTCAGGTTATGATATGTTAGCTTTATTGATGTGAAATCTTTGCTGCGTTAGCGTATTTTCGTTGGTCAGTATGATAATTACACAAGATTGTGATAAATTTTTGTTAAATGTTACTATGTTCGTGCAAAAA
>JABUQX010130484.1:0-5000 GCA_015478945.1 Trachelipus rathkii
CTCATATTATATATATATAATGCGTCAGCATTGAGATGCTCACTTATTGATAAGGTTTCAATTAACTTTGACATGACTCTAATCTATGCTGACGTCTAATCTATTGATACCATTATATTGATGATATTTAACTTATGATGAATTACCTTAATATTTAGTGATAATGTGACTCATTCATATTATAGCGACATTCATTGATAAGAGTTAAATTAATTATTATGTATTTACCCTAATAGTTATATCATGTAATTGTGACTAACGCATATAAGTAGGCGCGCTAATTAGTACGCTACCTATACGCTAGACGCAAAATAATAGATCAATTAAACTATGACTACTATATCATAACCTACGCAAGGTATTAGCTAGATACGGTGTACCTCGCATATATCACGCCAACGTTTATCCCTAGCCCGTTCAAGCGTTCCTCGAGTACCTGATAGTCACGCGTGCGCTACCGCAGGCGCAATATTAATTTCCGAGGTTACCTAGAACCGGTGCGCCGCGTGCGACCAACTGTTCTGGGATTATGACTATAGCATAAAACTAGGTAAATTAATTATATATACTATATTGTATAACGTATATATATACTATATCACATATTATTTATTTTTGTATTAATATATTACTTTATTTACAAATATTAAGTTTCATTACTTTTCTATTATATATATCTATATATTGAGTTTCATTTTTTTAATTATTATCAATTAAATTAATAAACAATTTTTAATTAACATTTTATTATATTTATATATCGCTATAGTATAAACCTACTTAAACTATGTAAACTGCATATCTGACATTAATTTTACTCACTATCAATATAATATATTATTAATTAAATTATTATTTTATTTAACTTTAATAACTTATTTTTAATTATTTAAATAAATATTTTTATATAAAAAAATTTGTATGTAAGAAGAAAAACATCAGAGTGTCATGTGATAGGTTATTTAATATAATTTATTTTCATACAGAATTTCAATTTCTATTTATTTTGTTCTTTTTATACGTATTAAGATAGTGGCAAATCTTTGATTTTTTTTAAAAAGAAATAAAAGAAGATTCAAACTACTTATATTCCTATGTGTGGGTTAGATTTTTCTTTTTACAAGTATCATGTCGAAGAAGTGCAAGATGTATATATGTATTATTATAATATTTATGATGGTGTATGTAGATGTGCGACATACATTCATTACTATGCATCATGTCTTGCTTTATTATAGTTTGTGGATTTATTAATTGTTAGAATCAAGCACACATTTGAAATAGATCTTTTGGTAATTATCTTTTAGAGCTACATTTGTACTATATGACTAGATTCTTATATTCTAGCTATACATATTATCTCACTATGGCACATCTTAGTATATTACATATTTTGATCTCTTCTAGATTGATATCTCTCGTGATACACTTCTGGATATCAATCTTCTACATCTTGTTATTTTATACTGGTGTTCCTTATAATACTACTACAAGTCGACTTCCTAGCTAGTCTTATGCACTATGAGTGATCTTCATCTTTTTGTGCACATATGCGCGTTCGTGCTCATCTTCTCTACTTATCGTTCACACATAATCAGTTTCTATTACAAATACACTAAGACATTTAACACAGCTTAAAGCTCACACACACACATCACACACACACACACACACACACAACAGGCACACACACACACACACACAGGCATTATATATTATATATAGTATATATATATAATATATATATATATATATATATATAATATATATATAATATATATATATAAAAATATATAAAATATATCTATATAATATATAATATAATAATATATACTGAACTAATTACTTAACAACCTGTGCGTGTTAAGCAATTTCACAAGATAAATATTTCCTAAAAAAAAAAAAATATTGAGTTGCAGCATGTCTGAGATCTTTCACAATAAAACTAGACTATCTCATTTTTTTTAATAATTTTATATTCTCATTCCAAAAAAAACAAAAAAAAAAACAATAATTTTATTTAAAAATGCAATATAATGAATAAGACGTTATTAAAAAATTCCTTCCACCTTTCTCTACAAAATAGTTAACAAAATCTAGAGATATCTGGCAGTGGTCAGCAACCAGAAAGATTGTCACCGACTGAGAGCAATTTATTTTACTGAAATTGTCACCCAAGCTTTTTTTTTAAAGGTTTTCCATGAAATTTATATAGGAAATAAAAATTTAGAAGTTTTTAGAAATCTTTTAAAACAAACTAGTACTAAATAATAATAATAATAATAATAATAATAATAATAATAATAATAATAATAATAATAATAATAATAATAATAATAATAATAATAAATATAATAATATAATTAATAATATAATATAATATAATAATATATAATAATAATATATAATAATATAATAATAAAATAATAAATAATAATAAATAATAAATAATAAATAATAAATTCTTCATAGCATTGTTGCGTACAAAATAAATTTAAAATATTTTTTGGATACTGACTTGCAAAATAAAAAATTTGAAAATTTTTTTTTTAAGATTTGCCAAATGTTAAAAAAATATTTACCGATCAGAGATATTACTCTTTTAATTTTACATTTGTTTTCAAATTGCATATACGTATTGCATTCATTTCATTTTTAATTTTGTGATTTTCTTGTATTAAGTTCCTGGGGGGGGGGGGGGACTTAGTGCACTCTGCCGACCAAGTCGCCAGGAGACCAATGGATAGGTGACCAAATCCGAAAACAGTATTGCGACCATGAATAATATACACGGTGAAATATGACGTGGTAACACAAACGCACGCATATCATATATTATATATATAATATATATATATATATGTAGTAGTATGTGATGTAGTGTGTAGTATATATTAATATATATATAGTATATATATATATATATTTTATATATATATACTATAAATAATACTTAATAATATCTAACTACGTAATTTGTGGTATATTGTCTATATTATATATATAATATATATATATATATATATTATATATTACTATATATATATTATATATGTGTGTATGTGTGTGTGTGTATGTGTGTTGTATGTGTAAGAATAACGGTGAAGTTCAACTTATCAAAATAATTGCACCTTTACTGTGTAAATAAATTACGAATATATAAAATTATATAAAATGCATGTTATTTTCGTTGTGGGCTCTACCTTGATCGCCCTTAATTTGAACGCTCCTATTGAATTGCATGTACCTCGTTGGTCACAGGGGAACCAAAGTCTCACAGTGTGTTACATGTTTTTCTGGTCACCGAAGACCAGCTGGTCGTCGAGACAAGTGCGTAGACTCGCACTGAATCCAATGCAAATTGGTCACCGGAGAGCTGTTTTATCCGACATCAACCATTGCGCTATAAAATAGTGTTCCTCGTATTTACCCTAAATGAAGTGAATGTTATCCTTGTTTCTTTTCTCACGAAAGTGTTTAAGTAATTTTACTTAATTTTTGATGATTAATAAACTGTTATTAAGTATTAGTTTTTCACTTATTGGTAGAAGAAATGTGGCAGTCGCAAATTTAATTTTTGACTTGCAATTTTTATTTAATACTTTTTATTATTTTAACAGGTTTTGTGGTCGTACATTGTAGGGATGTTGACCAACTTGGAGAGTGTACCTTTAGAGAGAATCCACGCAATGCTAAAAATGTTTATACAAGACACAGTGGAATGTAGCTTAGAAGAATTAAGAGCTTTTCTAGAAATGAAAATGAGACAGCATCAAATAATTTTGTCAAACGGAATGTATCGTTTGCCTAAAAATTAAATATTTTTATCTTTTTTATATATTTTTTTTAAAAAAAAATTCTAATAAAATTCGTTTTTAAATTATATGTATGTATATTTGAATCCTTTTTAATTTATTGTGAAAAGTTTTAGTCCTTTGTTCTTTCGCAAGTTTTACCTATTGACCAAGCTTTAATTTTATATAATTTAAAGGAAAAGATTTAAGAGAATTATAATATTATATAGGATGCAGATATAATATTATATATACTTTATATAGGCCACTTATCCTATAAAAAAGGAAGTTACATAAAGTGGCGTGATAATCGAAGATCGCAGAACTTGCTGCTCGTGCATCCCTGCATTGTGACGTGTTAGCTAAAACCACCAATAGAAACATCCCGAGAGTTTCCACAAGTTGCTTTTTTTTTTATCATGGTAAGTTGTAACCTGTTAATACTTTTTGTTTACCTAATTTTCTTTTTTAATTAATTCTTTTTTTAAGAGGATGCAGATGTAAGGGAACAAGGGGGGGACGAAGTGCCCCCCGATCGTCCCCGCTGATGAAGCCGAGGACCCTGAACTCTTTCCATTCTTTGCGATTTAATCTGGGTATTCCTTTCGTTAGAAAAAAAAAAAAAAAATTAGTGGCCCTTCGCTCTATATTGCCTTAAAATAATCGAAAAAAATCGATTACATCGTGCGTTCGATATATATCGGTTTTAACTACCTTTTTAAAGGATGTTCCTATATTATAATATATATATATATATATAAATATTAGTATATATATATAATATATCTTATATATATATTATATATATATATCTATATATTATATATATATATATATACTATAATATATATATATATATATAGATATATTTTCCGCCTTAATAATAAATGCAGAGAAAATGACAGCAAAAAATATACAACGCGATGCAAAACCATATCATTGTGAACAAAGGTATGTTGTATTTAGCGCCGATTACCAGTTCAAGTACCTGAGGATGTAGTTTTCTTATATGATTTCAACAAGGACTTGCCCACTCCGATTTTAAAATTACCCGACATCCGGCATCATTATTTTAAAAAGTTTACCGTCTGAAGTCTTCGGATTTTTTTTTTTTTTTTTTTTTTTTTTTTTTTTTTTTTTTTTTTTTTTTTTTTTTTTTTTTTACTTACAATGCATTAAATATAAAAAGCATTTTAAACGAAAATG
>JABUQX010130484.1:17500-20962 GCA_015478945.1 Trachelipus rathkii
CTAATTACATTCATCACCTTTCTCACCTCATCTTTATTGTCATTTAATCCTATAATATTCCACATTCCTATTCGATTCATACGGACAGTTTCGTCGATAGATACAAGGGTGCTTACGGCGATCACGACCAGGTTTGAGGCATGCATGATCATTCTTAGTGTATAGATAAGTGATAGCTACCAGTGTCCATTTAGTCCTTTTACGACACACACAAAGCTCATTATTGGAATTCTTCATTCCCACACACAAATGCCAAATCATATATATATATATATATAATAATATATTTATATTTTATTCTATTGTATAATATATATATATATATAATATATATATATATGTATATATATATATATTATATATATATTTATAATAATATATATATATATATATAAATATATATAATATATATATATGTATAATAATAATATAATATATATATAATATATATATAACTTAATAATAATATATATATATATATAATATATAATATATATATATTTAAAAATAATATATATATGTAATAATAATAATAATAATATATATGTAATATATATGTATATATATAATAATATAATATAATATAATAATATATATATACAATTGCCAAATATATATATATATATATATATATTATTTACAATTTATTTCTATTGGTATAAAAAATGAGATAATACTAATATAATAATAATAATAATAATAATAATAATAATAATAATAATAATAATAATAATAATAATAATAATAATAATAATAATAATAATAATAATAATAATAATAATAATAATAATAATAATAATAATAATAATAATAATAAAAATAATGTATTTAACTTTTTATTGTAATTGATTCAATATTTAAATTGCATTTAATTGATAGATTCATATCAATTGACAAACAGCAAATAATTTAAATTAATTAAAGTATTATTATATTATCATCATCATCATCATCAAAGTCTATTTATTATTTCATTATTTTAAACTTTAAAGATGTTAATTTTAACATATCAAACGTTATTATTATTATTTATTATTTATTATTATTATTATTATTATTATTATTATTATTATTATTATTATTATTATTATTATTATTATTATTATTATTATTATTATCATTATCATTATAATTATCATTATCATTATCATTATCATTATCATTATCATTATCATTATCATTATTATTATTATTATTATTATTATTATTATTATTATTATTATTATTATTATTATTATTATTATTATTATTATTATTATTATTATTATTATTATTATTATTATTATTATTATTATTATTATTATTATATTTCCTATTTATTCACAATTTTTCATTTCAGCGCAATTCTTGCCATTTTGTTTTAAAAATTCGTTTTCAGCCAGAGCTGTGTAGCGGGTATTTTTTTTATTTTTGCTTATTTTTTTTTTGTACCGACTCCTGCTCCACCCTCCAGGAAAAATTTTCCATTATGACTCTTAACCCCCCTTTTATTTTATAATAATTCTCCAGCTTTACCCAAAAAGCTTGTGTCTCCGGCTCCTCAGTCTGAATTTAAACTACTCATTCACTCTTTCTACCAAAATATAAACACACATCTCCGAAATCTCTCAAGTAGTAATAAGTTTATCAATTACTGAAATTATGGATTAATAATTTTTCATAATGTTATGAGTGACGTCATAATTTTGAAGACGTTGTCACTTATCAGTCACTATTTTTTGTATTACAAAAGCGTTATTTGAATTTGTTAACAATTGGTGGGCTTACTAGGCTAGCCCATGCTCCTGATTTATAAAAATTTATAGTCCTTTTCTGATTAATATGATTGATAATAATTATTCCCTTATGTGACGTCATTATTCTAATGACGTCACCACCTTCCATTATTTGATTCGGTATAACTTTATAATTTCTCAAATTTTGAGGAATGCAACTAGCCTCATCCTTTCTTTGTCCAACTTCACGACTTCAGACTAAACTGCTGTGCCTCATTCAGCTACTTTTATCTCTACTACATAGCTATATATATATATATATATATATATATATATATATATATATATATATATATATATATATATATATATATATATATATATATATATATATATATATATATATATTGGAAAATTGTCACCTCCAGTTTCTATGTTTATTATTGGTTTAAAGTAATTTATTTGAACTTTAATAACTAGGGCTGAGGACCAGTGGGTGGGTGCCGGTGCCGGAACCGAGGCAAAAAAAATTTGGTTGAGCCGGTGTTGGTAATAGCTATTAATAGATCTTATTTATAAAATGAAATGAAAATGAAAGATTGTTAAATTAAAAAAAAATAAATAAATAATAAATAAATAGATGAAAATAAAAGTCAAAATATGAAATAAAAAAATGAAAATTGGCATTCGCGGATCGTTGGCACAGTATTCGTATCGTTGGCAGTTTGTTATGCTTACATTAGCTTGACGTTTACCTGTCTTGGGAAAAGAAAGGGAAGAATATTTAAGGAGAACAGATGCAAGAATCTAATTTTTCTCCTAAATCTTAGTAGATGAACTTTATTGGGAAAATGATAGAGTGAGAGAGGTGAGGAGAGGAGAGAGAGAGAGAGAGAGAGAGAGAGAGAGAGAGAGAGAGAGAGAGAGAGAGAGAGAGAGAGAGAGAGAGAGAGAGAGAGAGAGAGAGAGAGAGAGAGAGAGAGAGAGAGAAGGGGGGGGAGAGAGAGAGGAGAGAGAGAGAGAGAGGGAGAGAGGGAGAGAGAGAAGAGAGAGAGAGAGAGAGAGAGAGAGAGAGAGAGAGAGAGAGAGAGAGTAGAAGAAAGAATGAAAGTGAGAGAGAGAAAGAGAGAGAGAGAGAGAGAGAGAGAGAGAGAGAGAGAGAGAGAGAGAGAGAGATGCCAGCGAACTCTGCCCTAGTTTCCTTATTTGTCGTTAAAATTCTTAGAAGGGATTATTGTCACCTTTTTTGGGGGTCCTTATTTTGGTGGTTTTTTTTTTTGCACTAGTGACCCACAAAGCATTGCAGCAGATGGTATGCGACCTCGGTAGTGGTACCAGAACCCTTCTTTGGATTATAGTAACCGTTTTGCTCAAAAAGGATTACATGCGGATTTCTTGAAAAACGTTCTGCGATATATATATATATATATATATATATATATATATATATATATATATATATATATATATATCATAAAAATATATATATATTATATATATATATATATATATATATATATATATATATATATATATATATATATATTATATATATATATATATATAATAACCAACCTATAATAATATATATATCTTCTTATAATATATATATGTATATGTATATATATATATATATGTATATAACCATATGTAATAATAATAATATAATATATATATATAACTATATATGCTATATATATATATAACGATCTACTATAGTTTATCTTCATATATATATATATATATA